>JAREIK010010968.1:0-47685 GCA_029783825.1 Sapria himalayana
TATTAATATTATGTATTATATACTAGTTTAATGGTTTATGTATTTAAATATTACGGGGTTTAGGTGTTTACTGATTTAATTGTGTATGCATTAGTGGTTAATAGGTTTTATTTAAAAAATAAAATAACAAAACATTTATTTTTATTATTTTTTGATATTTTCAAAGGTTATGACCTTTGAAAATTTAATAATTTTAAATTTTTTTCAAAAGTGAATTCAATATTTAGTTATAATAATCATTATATTTATATATCATATAAATTCAACATAAACAATTTTAGTGATAAATATTCTAATAATGATCAAAAAATAAATTAATAATCTATTATTAATAAGATAGATAATAATTAAAATATAATTACAAAACATAAAATGATTCATAAGCAAAGCAAAATATATTACTAAATAATAATTTTTTGTTTTGAAATTTTTTTTATTTTTAAAAGTTTATCTATATTTTTTTGATTAAAATAATTTACATAAATTATATTTGTCTAACTCATAATTTATTTTTTAATTAATATTTATATAAAAATAAAAATTGAATAATTAAAATGAATAATAAAAATTATAATGAAAATAAAATGAGATTTATTATTTATTATTTAGAGTATGCTGGTTTAATTTAAGTTATATCTGTCTCACTAATAATTTATTTTGTAATTAATATTTCTATAAAAATAAACTGATAAATAATTAAAATAAAAATTTAAAATTATACTGAATAAAAATTAAAATGATATATATGATTCATTATTAATATATACCAGTTTAATGGTTTTCGTATTTTGAGGTTTTGTCGTTTAGGAGTTTAGCGATTTATGTTTTTAGGCATTTAGTGATTTATAGGTTTTATTTAAACAATAATATAACAAAAAAAAATTTGTAATTTTTTGTCATTTTCAAATGTTATAACCTTTGAAAATTTAATAATTTTTAAAATTTTTTGAAATTTCAATACAATATTTAGTTATAATAATTTTAATAATTCTATATCATAAAAAATAAATATAAACAATTTTATTGATAAATATTATAATAATGATCAAACTTTAATTTATAAACTATTTATAATAAGATAGATATTAATTAAAAAATATTTACAAAACCCAATTTGATCCAAATTAAAGTAAAATATATTAGTTGATGATAATTTTTAATTTTTAATAATACTTCATTTAAAAGCATATTTTTTTTTTGATAAAAATAAATTATTTAAATTATATGTGTCGAACTCATAATTTATTTAGTAATAAAATTTCTATAAAAATAAACTAATAAATAATTAAAATGATATTTAAAATAATAATAAATTGAAATAAAAATTAAATTTATTAATTATTAAGTAGTATATAGCAGTTTAATGGTTTATGTATTTAGGCATTACGTGGTTTAAGAGTTTTCTGATATAACTGTGAATGCATTTAGTGGTTTATAGGTTTTATTTAAAAAAATAAAATAACAAAAAATTTATTTTTATTATTTTTTCATATTTACAAAGCTTATAACCTTTGGAAATATAATAATTTTTAAATTTTTTAAAAAAGTGAATTCAATATTTAGTTATAATAATCATTATATTTATATATCATATAAATTCAATATAAACAATTTTATTGATAAATATTCTAATAATGATCAAAAAATAAATTAATAAACAATTATTAATAAGATAGATATCAATTAAAATATAATTACAAAACCTAAAATGATTCAAAAGAAGAGCAAAATATATTACTATATAATAAATTTTAATTTTTAAATTTTTTATTCTTTTTATAAGTTTATCTATATTTTTTAATAAAATATAATTTATATAAATTATATTTGTTTAACTCATAATTTATTTTGTAATTAATATTTATATAAAAATAAACGAATAAATAATTAAAATGGATATTTTTAATTATAATGAAAAAAATAATATTGAGATTTTTTATTTATTATTTAGGGTATACTAGTTTAAAAAGATTATCTTTTTAAAATTTTAGAGATTTAGGAGTTATTGATTTTAATATTTAGGCATTTAGTGGTTTATAAGATTTATTTAAACAATGAAATAACAAAAAAATTATTTTTGATATTTCTCACATTTTCAAAGGTTATAACCTTTAAAAATATAATAATTTTAAAATTTTTTGAAAATGTAAATACAGTATTTTGTAATAATAATCATTATAATTATATATAATATAAACAGAATATAAAGAATTTTATTGATAGATATTAAATCAATTATCAAAAATTAAATTAATATGTTATTATTAATATGATACATATAAATTAAAATATAATTGCAAAACTTAAAATTATTCAAAATCAAAGTAAAATTTATTACTAAATAATAATTATTGTTTTTTAGTTTTTGCTTCTTTTTATAAGCTTATATATTTTTTTTGATGAAAAATAAATTATTTAAATTAAATTTGTATCACTCATAATTTATTTTAATTAATATTTTAAAAAATTATTTAAATTATAATTAAGGTTCAAAAGTTTAAAGGTTTAAGTATTTAGGGGCTTTTGTGTTAAGGAGTTTAGAGATTTAAGTGTTTAGGTATTTAGTGGTTTATATGTTTTATTTAAACAATGAAATAATATAAAATTTATTTTTTTTATTTTTTCTAATTTTTGAACGTTATATCCTTTGAAAATATAATAATTTTTAAATTTTTTCAAATGTAAATATAATATTTATCTATAATAATCTTAATAAATATAAGTTATTTAAATTCAATATAAATAATTTTATGTCTAGATATTATAATAATGATCAAAAAATAAATTAATAAACTATTATTAATAAAATAGATAGTATTTAAAAAGTATTTACAAAATCTAAATTTATTCAAATCAAAGTAAAATATATTACTAAATAATAATTTTTTTAATGTTTTGCTATTTTTATAAGTTTATATTTTTGTTATTAAAAATAAATTATTTAAATTATATTTGTGTTACTCATAATTTATTTTGTAATTTATAATTCTATAATAATAAACTAATAAATAATTTAAATGAATATTTAAAATTATAATGAATACAAATAAAATTTAGATTTATTATTTATTATTCAGGATATACCGGTTTAATGGTTTAAGTAATTAGGTGTTTTGTGGTTTAGGAGTTTAGTGATTTAATTGTTTAGACCTTTAGTGATTTATAGTTTTTATTTAAATAATTAAAAAACAAAAAATTTAATTATTTTGGGTTTTTTTTAATTTTTTAAGGTTATAACCTTTGAAAATATAATAATTTTTAATTTTTTTTAAATGTGAAGATAATATTTAGTTATAATAATCTTAATAATTATATATAATGTAATATAAATATAAATAATTTTATCGATAGATATTATAATAATGATCAATAAATAAATTAATAAACTAGTATTTATAAGAATGATATAAATTAAAATATAATTGTAAAATCTAAAATGATTCAAAATCAAAATAAGATATATTACTTAATAATAGTTATTTATTTTTAAAAATTTGCCTTTTTTATTAGCATTTTTTAATGAAAATTAAATTATTTAAACTATATATGTCACACTAATAATTTATTCTGTAATTAATATTTCTATAAAAATAAACTGATAAATAATTAAATTGAATATTTATATTATAATGAATACTAATAAAAATTAGATTTATGGTTTATTATTTGGACTATACTAATTTAATGTTTTAAGTATTTATGGTCTTCGGGGTTTAGGAGTTTAGTCATTTTAGAATTTAGTCATTTAGTAGTTTATAGGTTTTATATAAAAAATAAAATAAAAAAAAAATTATTTTTGTTATTTTTTCTCATTTTTGAATGTTATAACCTTTGAAAATATAATAATTTATAATTTTTTTTGAAAAGTAAATATAATATGAAGTTATAATAATCATAATAATTATATATCATATAAATTCAATATAAACTATTTTATTGATATATATTAGAATAATGATCATAAAAAAGTAATAAACAATTATTAATAAGATAAATATTGTTTAAAATTTATTTTTAAAACCTAAAATAATTTAAAATCAATGTGAAATATTTTACGAAATATTAATTTTAAATATTTAAATTTTTGTATCCATTTATAAGCCTATATATTTTTTGATGAAAAATAAATAATTTAAATTATATTTGTTTCACTAATAATTCATTTTTTAATTTATATTTCTATAAAAATAAACTAATAAATAATTAAAATGTATATATAAAATTATAATGAATACTAATAAAAATGAGATTTATGATTAATTATTTAGGGTATACCTATTTAATGGTTTAAGTTTATTGTGGTTTTGGGGTTGATGAGTTTATTGATTTATATGATTAGACATTTTCGTGTTTATAGGTTTTATTTAATCAATGAAATAACAAAAAATTTATTTTTATGAATTTTCGTGATTTTCAAAGGTTATAACCTTTAAAAATATAATAATTTTTTAATAGTTCTAAAATATGAATACAATACTTAGTTATAATAATCTTAATAATTATATTTGTTGTAGATTCAATATAAAAAAATATATTAATATATATTATAATAATGATCAAAAAATAAATTAATAAACTATTATTAATAAGATAAATATTAATTAAAATATATTTGTAGAACACAAAATAAATCAAAATCAAAGTAAATTATAGTACTAAATAAAATTTTAAATTTTTGAAATTTTGTTTATTTTTATAACTTTTTTTTTCGTAAAAAATAAGTTATTTATATTATATCTGTCTCACTCATTATTTATTTTGTAATTAATATTTAAATTATCATTTTTAAAGTTTATACCCTTTGAAAATATAATAATTTTTAAATTTTTTTCAAATGTAAATATACTATTTAATTATAATAATCTTAATAATTATAAGACATTTAAATTCAATATAAGTAATTTTAATGTTAGATATTATAAAATTTATCAAATAATAAATTAATAAACTATTTTTAATAAGATTGATAGCAATTAAAATATAATTGCAAAACCTAAATATAATGATTCAAAATCAAAGTAAAATATATTACTAAATAATAATTTTTTGTTTTTAAATTTTTACTTCTTTTTATAAGCTTATATTTTTATTTTCATTAAAAATAAATTATTAAAATTATATTTATATCACTCATTATTTATTTTGTGATTGATATTTCTATAAAAAATAAACTAATAAATATTTAAAATGAATATTTAGAATTATAATGAATACAAATTAAAATGAGATTTATGATTTATTATATATTTTATACCTATTTAATGGTTTGATTATTTAGTGGTTTATAGGTTTTATTTATATAAAAAAAATTTAAAAATCTATTTTTGATTTTTTCTTATTTTCAAAGGTTATATCCTTTGAAAATAAAATAATTTTTAAAATATTTCGAAATGTGAATACCATGTATAATTATATTAATCTTAATAATTATATATCATATGAATTCAATATAAATACTTTTAATGATAGATATTATAATCAAGATCAAAAATTAAATTAATAAACTATTCTTAATAATATAAATATTAATTAAAATATATTTACATAACATAAAATGATTCAAAATCAAATCAAAATATATTAATAAATAATAATATTTTATTTTTAAAATTTGCCTTCTTTTTATAAGCTTATATTTTTATAAAAAAAATAAATTATTTAAATAATATTTGTCACACTCGAAATTTATCTTGTAATTAATTTTTCTAAAAAATTAAACTATAAATAATTAAAATGAAATTTTAAAATTATAATAAATAGAAATAAAAATGAGATTTATTATTTATTAAGTAGTATATAGCTATTAAAAGGATTATGTATTTAGGGGTTTCAGGATTTATGAGCTTACTGATTTAAGTAAGTAAGCATTTAATGAGATATAGGTTTTATTTAAAATATGAAATAACAAAAAATATATTTTTATTATTTTTTATCGTTTTTTAAGCTTATAACCTTTGAAAATTTAATAATTTTTAAATTTTTTCCAAAAGTGAATTAAATATTTAGTTATAATAATCATTATATTTATATATCATATAAATTCAATATAAACTATTTTATTGAAAAATATTCTAATAATGATCAAAAAATAAATTAATAATCTATTATTAATAAGATAGATATCAATTATAAAATAATTAATAAACCTAAAAGGATTCAGAAGCAAAGCAAAATTTATTTCTATGTAATATTTTTTGTTTTGAAATTTTTTTTTTTTTAAAGTTTATCTATATTATTTTGATGAATAATAATTTATATAAATTATATTTGTGTAACTCATAATTTATTTTGTAATTAATATTTATATAAAAATAAAAAAATAACTAATTAAATTTGAATATTTAAAATTAAAATGAAAAAAAAATGAGATATATTCTTTATTATTTAGGATATACTGGTTTAATTTAAATTAGATCTGTCTCACTAATAATTTATTTTGTAATTAATATTTCTATAAAAATAAACCGATAAATAATTAAAATAAAAATTAAAATTATATTGAATAATTAAAATAATTTATTTTGTTCCTCTCTTAACTTTAGAATGATTGCTAAAACTCTAACCAAAATAATAAGAGCTTTTACTTTATCTCTATTATGTCTCATCATATTTGATGTTGAATGACTGGGCTATCAAAGGTAATTTGACTTACGTACGCTAACAGACTAAACCAAAGTTGTACCCATATGTGTTGAAATAGCTAGTTGTTGAGGATTCTATTTATATTGATTATTGTAATTTCTTCTAAAATATCTCTCATGCACACACTCAAAGCAATTTTTTTAAAACATAGTTCACCTCTAAAAAAATAACCACCTTGTAGCCTATTAGAACAAACTAGCCCCATGGGCGATTTGAGCAGGGCAGAAGTATGGGCTCTCTTTAAATCAAGAATCAAAAAAAATATTTTATTGGCATTCCTAAGCCTTTTTTTATATCCTCATGCATATGAAAAGTATCATTTCTTTCTTTTTATATTAAATGAGTTATGTATAAAAGCTCACAATACCCAAAAGGTGTAAATGAATCATATTCAAATGTATAAAAGATTTTAATCATTGCTCAAAATATTAGTTTTGCATATTGACACTTGATGTCATAAATCAAAGGAAAAAAGAAATAATGATATTTCTAATCCCAAGAATTTTAGCTATAGAATGTTATAAACAATAGTATTCGATCTTTAACTATTTCTAGGGTCATGACTTTTGCTCTTGAGGAATGTCCAAAGTAACAATCATTCCTAGTGCAATGAATTTGCAATATAAAGATAAAATACATAAGCTATGGTCATATCCAATACTGTGACCTAGTATTATAGTGATTAAATATGTATTCATGATCATTCTCATTGCCTTAACAATATGTTCAACAGAGAGACACAAGTTATGGCATATTCTCATCGATATGATTTTGTGTTCTAGAGACAAAATATACAATGATGACCATTGCTAATGCTACAATAATCTAAAGATAGAAAGAGACTGAATCCATAACTCACCCCTTGAGTCATGACTTTGTGTTACATATACAAAAATATAAATCTATGACATTCCTAAAAGTTGTAAATTTCAATTTAAATTTAACACTTTGTCATTTGATTATAAAAGTGCAAAACATGAGATTTAGGATTTATGGTTTATGGGTTAGGGTTATAGTTTATGGTTTAAGGTTTAGGATTTAAAGTTTAGGGTTTGTGGTTTTTTTGTTTTTTTTGGAAATACACAGTTTATTTATCATTTAGGCACACAACTTCTAAGATTCTAAAAATATGAATTTAGGCCCGCCCAACAAATCCTATGCACCTTAATGATTCTATGCATAAAATACATAATAAAACATAATGCCTAATAATTCCAAGCGTACGAAAACAACTAAAATCACCTGGCATTCTCGGACTTCAGAGTTGGCATTGAGTCATTATGTGCACTACTTCCTTTCCATTCAGATTTTTCCAATGATCAAAAAATAAAATAATAATCTATTATTAATAAGATAGATATCAATTATAATATAATTACAAAACCTATAATGATTCAGAAGCAAAGCAAATTATATTACTATATAATTATTTTTGTTTTTAATTTTTTTTTAATAAGTTTATCTATATTTTTTTTGATTAAAAATAATTTACATAAATTATATTTGTCTAACTCATAATTTATTTTTTAATTAATATTTATATAAATATAAACAAATAAATAATTAAAATGAATATTTAAAATTATAATGAAAAAAAAGAGGTTTATTCTTTATTATTTAGGGTATACCAGTTTAATTTAAATTATATCTATCTCACTAATAATTTATTTTGTAATTAATATTTCAATAAAAATAAACTGATAAATAATTAAAATAAAAATTTAAAATTATACTGAATAAAATTAAAATGAGATTTATGAATTATTATTAATGTATACCAGTTTAATATTTTAAGTATTTAGAGGTTTTGTTGTTTAGGACTTTAGCGATTTATGTTTTTAGGTATTTAGTGGTCTATAGGTATTGTTTAAAAAATGAAATTGCAAAAAAATTATTTTTGATATTTTTTCACATTTTCAAAGGTTATAACCTTTGACAATATTATAATTTTAAAATTGTTTAAAAATGTGAATACAATATTTAGTAATAATAATCATTATAATTATATATAATATAAACTAAATATAAACAATTTTATTCATAGATATGATATCGATTATCACATAATAAATTAATATGTTATTATTATTATGATGGATATAAATTAAAATATAATTGCAAAACATAAAATTTTACAAAATCCAAGTAAAATTTATTACGAAAAAATAATTTTTGTTTTTTAGTTTTTGCTTCTTTTTATAAGCTTATATATTTTTTTGATTAAAAATAAATTAATTAAATTATATTTGTATTACTCTTAATTTATTTTGTAACTAATATTTTAATAAATTATTTAAATTATATTTAATGTTTGTGAGTTTAAAGTTTAAAGTATTTAGGGGTTTAGGAGTTTAGATGTCTAAGTGTTAAGTCATTTAGTGGTTTATAAGTTTTATTTAAATAATGATATAGCAAAAAATTTATTTTTAATATTTTTTCTAATTTTTGAAGTTTATATCGTTTGAAAATATAATAATTTTTAAATTTTTTTGAAATGTAAATATAATATTTATTTATAATAATCTTCATAATTATAATTCATTTAAATTGATTATAAATAATTATATTGCTAGATATTATAATTATGATCATTAAATAAATTAATAAACTATTATTAATAAAATAGTTATTATTTAAAAAGTATTTGCAAAATCTAAATTTATTCAAATCAAAGTAAAATATATTACTAAATAGAAATTTTTTTAATGTTTTAAAATGATAAACTACTAAATAATTAAAATGAATATTTAAAATTATAATGAATACAAATAAAATTGAGATTTATTATTTATTATTCAGGATATACTAGTTTAATGGTTTAAGTATTTAGGTATTTTGTGGTTTAGGAGTTTAGTGATTTATAATTTTTTTTAAGAATGAAAAAACAAAAAATTTAATTTTTTGAATTTTTTTAATTTTTGAAGGTTGTAACCTTTGAAAATATAATAATTTTTATTCTTTTTTAAAAGTGAATATAATATTTAGTTATAATAATCTTAAGAATTATATATAATTTAAACTCAATATAAATAATTTTATTGATAGATATTATAATAATGATCAATAAATAAATAAATAAACTAGTATTTATAAGAATGATATAAATTAAAATATAATTGTAGAATCTAAAATGATTCAAAATCAAAATAAGATATATTATTATATAATAATATTTTATTTTTAAAATTTTGCCTCTTTTTATGGGCATTTTTTTTGATGAAAAATAAATTATTTAAATTATATCAAACAATGAAATATAGGTTTTATTTAGTAATTTATAGGTTTTATTTAAACAATGAAATATCAAAAAAAATATTTTTATTATTTTTTCACATTTTCAAAGGTTATAACTTTGAAAATATAATAATTTTAAAATTTTTTTCAAAATTGAATTCAATATTAAGTTATAATAATCATTATATTTAAATATCATATAAATTCAATATAAATAATTTTATTGATAAATATTCTAATATTGATCAAAAAATAAATTAATAATCTATTATTAATAAGATAGATATCAATTAAAATATAATTACTAAACCAATAATGATTCAGTAAAAAAGCAAATTATATTATTATATAATAATTTTTTGTTTTTAATTTTTTTTTCATTTAATAAGTTTATCTATATTTTTTTGATGAAAAATAATTTATATAAATTATAATTGTCTAACTCATAATTTATTTTGTAATTAATATTTATATAAAAATAAACAAATAAATAATTAAAATGAATATTTAAAATTATAATGAAAAAAATAAAAAAGAGATTTATTGTTTATTATTTAGGATATATTTGATTAAAAAAAATTATCTATTTAGGGATTTGGAGATTTAGAAGTTATTCATTTAAGTATTTAGGCATTTAGTGGTTTATCGGTTTTATTTAAACAATGAAATAACAAATAAATTATTTTTGATATTTTTTCAAATTTTCAAAGGTTATAACCTTTGAAAATATAATAATTTTAAAATTTTTTTAAAATGTGAATACAATATTTAGTAATAATAATTATTATAAAAATATATAATATAAACTCAATATAAACAATTTTATTGATAGATATTATATCAATTATCAAAAAATAAATTAATAAACTAGTATTAATATGATAGATATAAATTAAAATTTAATTACAAAATCTAAAATGATTAAAAATCAAAGTAAATTTATTACTAAATAATAATTTTTGTTTTTTAGTTTTTGACTCATTTTATATGATTATATATTTTTTTGATAAAAAATAAATTATTTAAATTATATTTGTATCACTCATAATTTATTTTGTAATTAATATTTCAATAAATTATTTAAATTATATTTAAGGTTTACGAGTTTTAAGGTTATAACCCTTGCATCATCACCTCGATCGCTCGGGAGTGGTCCCATCGCTGTAATGGCCACTGACGCTACCCCGGGCACATCAGGATCGAATCTCGAGGAATGCCTCGCTCAGTTAGAGGCCGGCCCCGCTCAGAAGGATGCGGAGATAACTGCATTTAGAGCGCGTACCGCTCCAAATCATCCTCCGACAGTGGAAGTCCCGCCTGTGATCCACACCACTGCTCCTGCAGCCAACGTCACTTATTCCAGAGGCTGTACAGCAGATGATTACTGAAACTTTCAAAGCTCTTCAGCTGGGGGCAACGGCCAGGCCAATTCAAGTACAGGGTATCAGAAAGCCTATCCTGCGTACATCGACCTTGTGCCGTTTCCACCAAACTACCAGCCAGTTCTCGCACTTCGACGGAACTGGATCTCCAACTGAGCACATCGCTCATTTTCTTTCTCAATGTGGTGACACTGCTCAAAGTGGACCACTTTTGATGAGGCAGTTCGTCCAAACTCTTCGAAAAGCTGCCTTCACTTGGCCCAGAAAAATCGAGAATTGGGATGGAGCGCGCTTTCCTTCAACGCTTCTACAGCACTCAAAAGAGCGTCGGCATCACTGAGTTGACTCAAACGACTCAGCGGAACTCCGAGGCAGCCGCCGACTTCATCACAAGATGGCGCAACCTCAGCTTGCACTGTCCGAAAAGCATCTCCGAGCGAGAAGCTATACGCATGTGCATGAACGAAGCGAGACACAGCTCTCCATCTTATGCATCAAAAGGTGTCAAACCCGAAACCTTCAAGGACTTATCCTCCAGGGCGACAGATATATAGAATTCTCTCGCTCGTAATCCGAAGAGAGATAGACCCAAGAGGCCGGAGCCTAAATCCGACAATAAGACCAAGCAGTCCATGGCTGGTCGTCCAGATGGGCGCCAAAAGAGGCTGAAAAGCCTAAGCTAAGGGCCGAGGTCGTTAAAAGAGCGTCTCGAGAGGTTTGTTTTTATTCCCGACGACAAGCTCGATGACATTCTCGACGGCCTCCTTGCCGCGAAGCTCATTCAGCTTCCAGAAAGAAGCCGGAAGAGGTGGATAAGACTGAGAATCCCAAAGTAGGTTCCACCGCATGATTAATCATCCGCTCAAGGTTTTTATTCATTCCTCAAGGTTGGTCGTAGATCAATAGCTCATCAACAATGGGACCATCCGTATACGGCCCGTAGCCGAGCCATAGCCATCGAAGGAGTCTAAACAGGAGAAGGTCTCAGCCAACTCCACATCCATTGCAAAGATTCCTTCACCATTAAAAGGGTATCGTCCCGCACCAGTCTTAGAATCAGATGAGGATTGTCCTCTCCCATCATTAAGAGACTTGTTGCCTTCCTGTTCCGATGAAGACTTAAACTCATCAGCTTCAGAGGACGAGATGATTCTTACTTTATAGGGGCTTGGAGGTTCCGCTTCTCTAATGTTATAATAAACCCAGCAAACGTAGGCTGAAAGTAGTGCGTTAGAGCGCCTCGAACTTTCCTAAAAAAGGGGAGTGCTTTCTTTTATATTATAGGGCGCGCACTTCTTCTCGCTATTTTCTCGCTCCCTGTAGTTTTTCAGCAGGTTCAAGCTTGAAAACCAGAGCTAGTCTTCTTCCCACTGACCGCTACTAATAAGATAAGACGAACCACTACCTACTAGTAGGCAGTGCCTTCCTCCAACAGATGGGGCCTCACCCAAGAGTGAAACCCCTTATTTGTGCTGTGCTCTCTCTCTTCTGTCTGTTACTGGCTGTCATGGATCGGTCGCCCCTCACTACGCGAAAGAAAGAGACAATAGAAGAAGGTTAATTACGTACGAAAAAAGGTCCACTTCTTCTTCCCCGGTGACTAATTCATTGGTTACTATAATGAATGTCTGCCTCCCTTCGCTCATAATAAGGAGTTGCCGAGGAAAGAAAGAGAGATTCTATACTGCATGCCCCTATCCCGAACTGATCGATAGAATCCATTCTATCTAATTAATAGAGCCTTGCGTGCTCTAAACCTCAAGTTTTGAAACCCATGCTTAAGACAAAAGACTCACAACTAATAAGCATAAAAGAAGGAGAAAAAAGAGTTGGAAAGGGGAACTCCTCTAGAGAGGAAGGGATTCGACTGCCTTTGACTCCTACTCTCTTCATACAAGAGATTCTACGGAGCTAGCCATGCCAAGATGTAACCCAAGAAATAGATGTGACTCCCCTTTTATGTAAGAGGAGAACTATAGAGGGGAGGAAAGAGAATCTAAGTTCCTTTACTTTACTGCACCCAGTCCTGCATATTCAGGATTTTCTTAACCAAGAGCTAGCTTATGGATCAGATATCGATATCGGAAGATCAGGCCCATTACTTCTTCTTGACTTCGAGGATTTGCCTGCAGGAGGATAATCGAAGGAGAGAGAAAAGACTAGAGTAGGGGGTAGAGGGGCTGTGTATATCTATTCCAATCGGGGTCCCGACTCGACACGACAAATGGGAGAGAGATCAAATCGCGCGGGAGAGGGGCTCTAAGCGATCATCTAGATGAAAAGTCAAGGTGTTGTTCGGATCTTGATCGTAGCAAGCGTCACTTCCTTCATTGGATGGGTTCAGGCTTGCTTGTCTCGCTCTCATATTGGAAGGCTAGGTTTGGTCTAGGAACTGAATCGCTAGAAAGATCTTTTTTTCGTTTAAACATTTTTTAGTGGGCCCTAAACCAATGATCGCTGCGCTTCCCCCTTATTGTTAGTCCTCTTACCATACACCACTTCGAATAGTTACTTACCCCCTTCCCTTACTTAACATAGGCCGATTCACATCGTTTTTATAGGCAAAGTCTGAGGAATAACTTCTTCCCACTTGCTCGGTCTCCCTTGCACTAAGCTCCTCAGCAAGTCTTCCAGTAAACCCGACGACTGGAGTCTGGCCGTCCTGAGTGATAAGCACTGCTAAACCTCAGTTCAGTGCCTAATTTCTTCCGTAGCACCCTCTATTAAAGGTCAGACTGGTGTCTTGATCGGACGTCCCCTTTCTTTCGTCATAAGGCGTGCTTTCTCACCACCTGATGATGATCAAATCACGATCATAGGGTAGCCCGGTTCTAATTCCATATGCAGATTTTATATGAAATCAAGACCCCGAATTTAGTTCCAAATGATGCAGAGCCAATTAGAATTCCGAATCCAATCCCATCTCCTGAGCTATACCTATAACTTCTTAAAATATAGATTTGCCCGAACTTAGGCGAGATGGAGACCCCCCTCGTGATCGAGCTTTTGATTGTAAAGTGTTTTTGTATATACGTGTATTATTTATGTATATTTGGACCGTATTACCCCTGTGAATGTACATATATGTGGATTATTGTACAGAAAATACATACAGAACAAATACAATCTTTTATGTTTTCTTCCCAACTTACATAAAGAACGCGAAGCCATAGTCAAACGATCCAAACCAGGTTGAGAGCGTCGAAGCTTATTCACCCGAAGCACTCACTTCTACTCCTGTCCTGCTGTGGAAGCAGTGGCCGGAAGCTTCCCTATTTGACGAAAGGGGAGGGAGGCGGTCTGATGGAGCTGATTAGATCCACAACCGAGATGGATCCATCCCTGGAATCCAGAGGAGCGACGCTATCCCTCCTGAGACTGGCCCATAAAAATACATCTCAGGATTAGAACCTGCAATACAAAGACTAACCATGGCGGTCACTGAAGCTGCTGAATCGACCTCTGAGAAGGGAGAAGAACAAGAGCTACTGCGGTTGAGGAACAAGCCGTTGTGTCTGCACCTGTCAAGTTACACGATCTTTCTGTTTGCCCGCTTTTCTTAGGCTTTATTCCCAAGCGCTCTTTTTAAATGCTCTGGTGAGGAGAAGAAAGACTAGCCCTTATTAGTAAAGCTTCGGCCTTGCCTTTCTAATCGGCATCTTTTGATCGTTTCACTGTCATAATGGGAAAAGATCCAAAACACTAGCCCGAGAAGGTGTGTAAACGGTCACTCTATAACTATAAGGTCTCATATAACTCTAAGGTATCAACAATAGACACTATTTTCATTTATAAAAAAAAAGAAAGTAGGGACCTAAGCACAAAGCTATTGCACAATCAAAGCCTTTTTCATCTCCTGCGAACAGCCGCGTCGTGATTCTTTCAATTGAAAGTGTTTGTTTTTAACTACGATCCCTTCTTAGATTATTTATATTGATTCCAGAAACCTTGAGACAAGAACGATCAAGCTTCTTCTTCTTTGGTTGATGGACTCAGACGTAAAGCTGTGGATATTTGATCTTATTTCTTTCATTTCGTTCAAAAGTTGTATAGGGCAGACGGTCTTCTCGAACAGGGTAGGACGGTGCCTAAGCCTTTTTCAACTAATCGAATAGGGGGTGGGGGTTTGTTTGACTAAAGCTAAAGCCCTTTTTTACATCTTCGAACTTCAAGGCCCGTGAAAAGCTTATTTTTAATTCAATCAAACTTCTTATGGGACTGGTCAGTCTCACATCGGTGCTCGTATCGGGTGCTATTCCGCTTACTCAACTTCTCCTCGCTCGGTTGCGTGAAAGCTATGGCCAAGCCCCAAGTCGGGGACGGAGGGGATAACTTAGAAAAGCGCTTCTTTATCTTATCATTGACCTAAGCCTGGGCGTATGAGGCTTTCTCACTTTGTTTTTAGTAAGGAATGTCTTTCCGATTCTGTTAGTGATTACTCGAATCGAGCCTGATGCCTAGCCGGGATTATTTCGTTGGATTGATCCGCGGAGTAGTACTTTTTACGGACTTCACATGGAAACGTGCTCGGTTGAGGCTCAAAACTGAGCGTTGTAGTCAACTCTGGGGAAGCTCATTCAGTTATGGAATGCGTTAAGGGCTCTTAACTTAAGGAGGAGGGATTTTCAATTCAATTACTTTATCGAGATCGAGGAAGAAGACGCAGGCTCCCCATATAGTAAATCTTTCTATTCTAGTATGGCTGCATTCAGGCTAGTATTATTGGTTCTTTCTTCCTATGCCATCTATCTTTAATAGTTCTTTCTCTAGGCTAGTAAGATATTATTAGAGCAGGAACTCTCTACCTGTTGGCTAATTAGTGCCCGTACGTCCAGTCGATCACCTTGAGCCACGAAGCGTGTTCCTTTTGAGACGCTAGTTCCAGTTCGACTTGTTTTGGTTAACAGCAGCGGATCTTAGCCACCCAGACACTGGTTCAGGGGGCCGGTACCTATAGTACGTACAGTAAGGTGTGGACTCAATTGGATTTCTTTCGAGGGCCGCGGAAGACCAACCTCTCTCTGTCTCTGATTTATGGTTGTTCTTTCAAGTAGGCCAAGCTGAAGTCTGAAAGTAAAGAACTCTCCTAACTGCACATTCATCCTATATAATAGATAGGTAGTAGGTATCAGATTGAGTTTCTGTTGATTACATATGCTGCTGCTGGCTGAAGCCCATAAGTACTTAGGTGGTATATGCATTTGAAAATCTTTTTCCTTTCTGACACTCCATTTTGTTGCGGTGTGTAAGCACAGTATCATTAGATGAGAGAAACCTCTTAAACTCAGTAGAAACATATTCACCTCCTGAAGACCTTGATCAACCATTCAAACTTCTTTGCCGCTTTAAACTACTTAAACCTATTCAAAGCTTTAGATTTGTGCCGTAGCATACCTGCCGAGAATAATCATCTATGAAGGTAACATAATAGCTGTACCCAGAGAGAGACTTGACAGGGGCTGGATGAGCTGCCAAGAAATCAGCCAATGCTTATCCTTTGCCTTACAACATTAGGGAAACATCATGGACATTTGGATAATCCATAACCTCTTGGTATTTATCCTTTAAGAAAGGCTCGAGAGCAAATACTTGAGCGGATCTGCTTTCGATATGAGCCGAACGGGATGTTCCAGGAGATAGTGTCTGAGCTTTAAATTTTTTTTAAATGTGAATACTATATTTAGTTTTGATAATATTAATAATTATATATTATATAAATTCAATATAAACAATTATATTGATAGATATTATATTAATGATCAAAAAATAAAATAATAAACTATTATAAATATGATAGATATTATTTAAAATATATTTGCTAAACCTAAATTTATTCAAAATCAAAGTAAAATAAATTACTAAATAATAATGTTTTTGATGTTTTGCTTCTTTTTATAAGTTTATATTTTATGTTCTTAAAAGTATATATTTTAAATTATATTTGTCTTCCTAATAATATATTTTGTAATTTATAATTCTATAAAAATAAACTAAAAAATATTTAAAATGAATATTTAAAATTATAATGAATACAAATAAAAGTGAGATTTATTATTTATTATTCAGGATATACAATTTTAATGGTTTAGGTATTTATGTGTTTTGGGGTTTAGTGATTTAAGTGTTTATGCCTTTAGTGATTTATAGTTTTTATTTAAAGAATGAAAAAACAAAAAATTTAATTTTTTGTTTTTTTTATTTTTGAAGGTTATAACCTTTGAAAATATAATAATTATTAATTTTTTTTTAAATGTGAATATAATATTTAGTTATAATAATCTTAATAATTATATTTAATGTAAACTCAATATAAATAATTTTATTAATAGATATTATAATAATGATTAATAATTAATTAATAAACTATTAATAAAAAGAGTGATATAAACAAAAATATAAATTCATAATCTAAAATGATACAAAATCAAAATAAATTATTTTACTAAATAATAAATTTTTGTTTTTAAAATTGTGCCTATTTTTATATGCTTATATTTTTTTTGATTAAATATAAATTATTTATATTATATCTTCTCACTAATAATTTATTTTGTAATTAATATTTCTATAAAAATAAACTGATAAAGAATTAAAATAAAAATTTAAAATTATACTGAATAAAAATTAAAAAGAGATTTATGATTTATTATTAAAGTATACCAGTTTAATGGTTTTGAAATTTAAAATTTTCTGAAATCTGAATACAATATTTAGTTATAATATTTTTAATAATCATACATCATATAAATTCAATATAAATAATTTTATTGATAGTTTTTATAATAATGATCAAAAATTAAATTAAAAAACTATTAATAATAAGATAGATATTAATTAAAAAATATTTACAATACCCAAATTGATTCAAAATTAAAGTAAAATATAATACTGATTAATAATTTTTAATTTTTAAATTTTACTTCTTTTATAAGCGTATATATATTTTTTGATTAAAAATAAATTATATAAATTATATTTGTCTTACTCATAATTTATTTTGTAATAAATATTTCTATAAATATAAACTAATAAATAATTAAAATGAATATTTAAAATTATAATAAATTGAAATAAAAATTAGATTTCTTAATTATTAAGTAGTATAGAGCGGTTTAATGGTTTATGTATTTAGGCATTATGGGCTTTAAGAGTTTACTGATTTAACTGTGTATGCATTTAGTTGTTTATAGGTTTTATTTAAAAAATTAAAAAACAAAAAATTATTGTTATTATTTTCTTTCATTTTTTAAGGTTATAACCTTTTAAAATATAATAATTTTTAATTTTTTTTCAAAAGTGAATACAATATTTAGTAATAATAATCATTATAATTATATAACATATAAATTCAATTATAACCAATTATATTGATAAATATTCTAATAATGATCAAATAATAAATAAATAATCTATTAAAAATAAGATAGATATCTATTAAATTATAATTACAAAACCTAAAATAATTCATAAGCAAAGCAAAATATATTACAATATAACAAATTTTTGTTTTGAATTTTTTTTTATTTTAAAAAGTTTATTTATATTTTTTGATTAAAAATAATTTATATAAATTATATTTGTGTAACTCATAATTTATTTTGTAATTAATATTTATATAATAATAAACTGATAAATAATTAAAATAAAATTTTAAATTATACTAAATAAAAATTAAAATAAGATTTATGATTTATTATTAATGTATACCAATTTAATAGTTTAAGTATTTAGATGTTTAGTCATTTGAAAATTTAGCGATTTATGTTTTTAGTCATTTAGTGGTTTATAGGTTTTATTTAAACGATAAAATAATAAAAAAAATTTTATAATTTTTTCTCTTTTTCATAGGTTAAAACATTTGAAAATATAATAATATTTAAAATTTTTTAAAATGTAAATATAATATTTTAGTTATAATAATATTAATTACTATATATCATATAAATATAATATAAACAATTTTATTGATAGATATTATAATAATGATCAAAAATTAAATTAATAAACTATTAATAAAAAGATAGATATTAATTAAAAAATATTTACAAAACACAAATTGATTCAAAATTAAAGTAAAATATATTACGAGATAATAATTTTAAATTTTTAAATTTTTACTTCTTTTATATGCGTATTTATATTATTTCATTAAAATTAAATTATTTAAATTATAGTTGTCACACTCATAATTTATTTTGTAATAAATATTTCTATAAAAATAAACTAATAAATAATTAAAATGAATATTTAAAAATATAATAAATAAAAATTAAATTTATTATTTATTATGTATTATATATCAGTATAATGGTTACTATATTTAGGCATTACAGGGTCTAGAAGTTTACTTATTTAACAATGTATGCATTTATTAGTTTATAGGTTTTATTTAAAAAAACAAAAACAAAAAATTTATTTTTATTATTTTTTGATTTTTTCAAAGGTTATAACCTTAGAAAATATAATAATTTTTAAATTTTTTTCAAAAGTGAATTCAATATTTAGTTATAATAATCATTATATTTATATATCATATAAATTCAATATAAATTATTTTATTGATAAATATTCTAATAATCATCAAAAAAAAAATTAATAATTTATTATTAATAAGATAGATATCAATTATAATATAATTACAAAACCTAAAATGATTCAGAAGCAAAGTAAAAAATATTACTATATAATAATTTTTTGTTTTGAAATCTTTTTTTTTTTTAAAAGTTTATCTATATTATTTTGATGAAAAATAATTTATATAAATTATATTTGTGTAACTCATAATTTATTTTGTAATTAATATTTATATAAAAATAAAAAAATAAAAAATTAAATTTGTATATTTAAAATTAAAATGAAAATAAAAATGAGATTTAGTCTTTATTATTTAGGATATACCGGTTTAATTTAAATTAGATCCATCTCACTAATAATTTATTTTGTAATTAATATTTCTATAAAAATAAACTGATAAATAAATAAAATAAAAATTTAAATTATACTGAATAATTAAGATAATTTATTTTATTCCTCTCTCAACTCTAGGAGGATTGCTAAAGCTCTAACCAAAATAATAGGAGCTTTTACTTTATCACTATTTTGTCTCATCATATTTGATGTTGAATCACTAGGCTATCAAAGGTAATTTGACTCATGTACGCTAACAGACTAAACCTAAGTTGTACCCCTATGTGTTGAAATAGCTCGTTGTTGAGGATGCTATTTATATTGATTATTGTAATTTCTTCTAAAATATCTCTCATGCCCACACTCAAAGTAATTTTTTTAAAACAAAGTTCACCTCTAAAAAAAGAATCACCTTGTAGCCT
Source organism: Sapria himalayana (assembly GCA_029783825.1). Taxonomy (NCBI): domain Eukaryota; kingdom Viridiplantae; phylum Streptophyta; class Magnoliopsida; order Malpighiales; family Rafflesiaceae; genus Sapria; species Sapria himalayana. The sequence goes on from JAREIK010010968.1 coordinate 20,588, forward strand.
ATTAGAACAAACTAGCCCCAGGGCGGTTTGTTCAGGGCAAGAAATATGGGCTCTCTTTCAATCAAGAATCAAAAAATTTATTTTATTGGCATGTCTAAGCCTTTTTTTAATATCCTCATGGGTATGAAAAGTATCAATTCTTTCTTTTTATATTAAATGAGTTATGTATACAAGCTCATAATACCCAAAAAGGTGTAAATGAATCATATTCAAATGTATAAAAGGTTTTAATCATTACTCAAATTATTAGTCTTGCATATTGACACTTGAGGTCACAAATCAAAGTAAAAAGCCATAGTGATATTTCCAATCCCAAGAATTTTAGCTATACAATGTTTTAAAGAGTAGTACTCGAGCTTTAACTATTTCTAGGGTCATGACTTTTGCTCTTGAGGAATGTCCAAAGTTACAATCATTCCTAGTGCAATGACTTTGCAATTTAAAGATAGAATGCACAAGCTATGGTCATATTTAATACTGTAACCCAGTATTATAGTGATTAAATATGTATTCATGATCATTCTTATTGCCATAACAATATGTTCAACAGAGAGAGACAAGTTATGGAATATTCTCATCGTTATGATTTTGTGTTCTAGAGACAAAATATACAATCATGACCATTGCTAATGCTACGATAATCTAAAGCAAGAAAGAGACTGAAGTCATGACTCACCCTTGAGTCATGACTTTGTTTTATATATACAAAAAGATAAATCTGTGACATTCCTAAAAGTTGTGAATTTCAATTTAAATTTAACACTTAGTCATTTGATTATAAAAGTGCAAAACGTGAGATTTAGGATTTAGTGTTTATGGGTTCGGGTTATAGTTTATGGTTTAAGGTTTAGGATTTTAAGTTTAGGGTTTTGGGTTTTTTTTTTGTTTTTTTTTTGGAAAATACACACTTTATTTAACATTTAGGCACACAACTTACAATAGACTAAAAAGATGACTAATTTAGGCCAGCCCACCAAATCATATGCACCTTACTGATTCTATGCATAAAATACATAAAAAAACATAATGCCTAATAATTCCAAGCATACGAAGACAACTAAAATCAACTAGCATTCCCGGATTTCAGGGTTGGCATTGAGTCATTATGTGCACTACATCCTTTCCATTCGGATTTGTCCAAGCCTTTTGGAGGAACCTGAATGATGCACCATATTAAAACTATGCAAATATAAGATTGTGCATCTGTGTGACATGCAGCATCAAGCGTTTGCCTATGTCATTGTTATGCAATGGAATACATGTAAAACTAAAGACCCATAAATCCACAAGTCCATATCTATGGCAATTTGTCAAATCATTCTCACCTCTGAATTCCACATTCTTTTGCTCCAATGATCCTAAAAAGAGTATCTCTTGGGTTAGAATGCTTCCTCAACGAGGTCCAATAAGTGGCTGTATGTTGCACCGAAAAAATATCAAAAAATATTCATGCATCGGTATCCATGTGTGATGAGGTCCATCAGATTGTCTAATTATCTACGCGTACAACCAAGCTAGATACAAGTAAAATTACAAAATGCATAGTGGGCCCCACTTAGAGATACTCATGGCTCCAGTTGCCCTCATTGCATGCTACATAAAGAATAGACAAGATTGTGTGTGTGAATATGTCATGATCTGTCTCTACAAGTACATTGTGCATACAAAGTCTAAAATACAAATAAGACTACAAACATAAACTACAAGTTTGAATCTTTCGATCCCATGTGATTGGTCTGGACTCCATTGCTTACTGGCACTGCTTGGTGATGCTTCGGATTTTTACGGCTCTCCAATTAATAATGGATTACCCGCTACTTCTGTTGGGCGACGGTTGGATGGCCCTCTATGCTGCCTGATAGGGCTAGTGGGACCCACTACTAGCTACTCCTGGGTTTACTCCCGACCACTTTGCTCTGTCTTGTCAATTTTCTGAATGTTATCATCCCTGCTTGTTAGTGGGCCCCTCTACAAGCTGGTGGCCCATACTTCTACCTGCTTCCAGTACTTGCTGGCCCCTCTAAATGCTACACCAAAATGGACAAGAATATGTGCACGTGTGTACTGTGGTCTTCCGTCACTATGTGTGTGTGGTGCAGCAGTATCAGGTTATAGTAGTTTAATAATTTAAGTATTTAGGTATTTTGTGGTTTATAGGTTATATTTAAATAATTAAATAACAAAAAAATTATTTTTATGATCTTTTCTCATTTTAAAGATTATAACCATTGAAAATATTATAATTTTTAATTTTTTTTCAAATGTTTATACAATATTTAATTATAATAATCATAAAAATTAAATATCATGTAAATTCAATATAAATAATTTTATTGATCTATATTATAATACTAATCATAAAATAGATTAATAAACTATTATTAATAGGATAAATATTAATTAAAATATATTTGCAAAACTTAAAATGATTCAAAATCAAAGTAAAATATATTACTAAAGAATAATTTTTTATTTTTAAATTTTTGATTCTTTTTATATGCTTATAAATTTTTTTGATGAAGATAAATTATTTAAATTATATTTGTCTCATTCATAATTTTATTTTGCAAATGAAAATGAGATTAAAATTACTAATAAATTATATTACTAATAAATATATTACAAATAAATAATACTAATAAATAATATTAAAATGAGAATTATAATCTTATAAAATATATTACTAATAAATAATTAAAATGAATATTAAATTTATAATGAATACAAATAAAAATGATATTTATGATTAATTATCTAGGGTATACTGGTTTAATGGTTTAAGTATTTAGGAGTTAAGGAGTTTAGTGATTTAAGTGTTTAGACATTTAGTAGTTTATATGTTTTTTTTAAATAATGAAATAATAATAAAATTATTTTTCAAATTTTTTATCAATTTTGAAGGTTATAACCTTTATAAATATAATAATTTTTAAATTTTTTTCAAATGTGAATACAATATTTAGTTATAATAAACTTAATAATTATATATCATGTAAATTAAAAATAAACAATTTTATTGATAGATATTAATAAACTAAATATAAATATAAATATAATAATGATCAAAAAATAAATAAATAAACTATTATTTATTGATACATATTTATATATTATTTATAAATACTTAAACCTTTAAAGATATTTTAAATGTTTAAGTATTTAAAAGTTTTGTGGTTTTGGGGTTTAGGAGTTTAATGATTTAAGCGTTTAGGCATTTAGTAGTTTATAGGTTTTATATAAACAATAAAATAACAAAATATTTATTTTTGTGATTTTATCTTATTTTCAAAGATGATAACCTTTAAAAATATAATACTTTTTAAATTATTTTCAAATGTAAATTTAATATTTAGTTATAATAATCTTTATAATTATATAACATGTAAATTCAATTAAACAATTTTATTGATAAATATTCTAATAATGATCAAAAAATAAATTAATAATCTATTATAAATAAGATAGATATCAAATAAAATATAATTACAAAACTTAAAATGATTCAGAAGCAAAGCAAAATATATTACTATATAATAATTTTTTGTTTTGAAAATTTTTTTTCTTTTAAAAAGTTAATCTATAATTTTTTGATGAAAAATAATTTATATAAATTATTTTTGTCTATCTCAATTTATTTTGTAATTAATATTTATATATAAATAAACAGATAAATAATTAAAATGAATATTTAAAATTATAATGAAAAAAAAGAGAATTATTATTTATAATTAGTGATACTGTTTTAATTTAAATTAGATTTTTCTCACTAATAATTTATTTTGTAATTAATAATTCTATAAAAATAAACTGATAAATAATTAAAAATAAAAATTTAAAATTATACTGAATAAAATTTAAAATGAGATTTATGATTTATTATTACTGTATACCAGTTTAATGGATTAAGTATTTAGAGGTTTTTTCATTTAGGATTTTAGCGATTTATGTTTTTAGGCTTTTAGTGGTTTATACGTTTTATTTAAAAAAATAAAATATCAAAAAAATTTGCTATAATTTTTTCTCATTTTCATAGGTTATAAACTTTTAAAATATATTAATATTTAAAATTTTTGAAATGTGAATACAATACTTAGTTATAATTATATTAATAATTATATATCATATAAATTCAATAAACAATTTTATTGATATATATTATAATAATGATCAAAATTAAATTTATAAACTATTGATATTAAGATAGATATTAATTAAAAAATAATTACAAAACCCATATTGATTCAAAATTATAGTAAAATATATTTCTGGATAATAATTTTTAAATTTTTACTTCTTTTATAAGCATATATATTTTTTAGATTATATTTGTCGCACTCATAATTTATTTTGTAATAAATATTTCTATAAAAAAACTAAAAAATAATTAAAATGAATATTTAAAATTATAATAAATAGAATTAAAAATTAGATTTATTAATTATTAAGTAGTATATAGTGGTTTAATGGTTTATGTATTTAGGCATTACGGGGTTTAGGAGTTTACTGATTTAACTGTGTATGCATTTAGTGGTTTATAGGTGTTATTTAAAAAAAATATCAAAAAATTTATTTTTTTTATTTTTAATATTTTCAAAGGTTATAACCTTTGAAAATATAATAATTTTTAAATTTTTTTCAAAAGTGAATACTATATTTAGTTATAATAATTATTATATTTATATATCATGTAAATTCAATATAAATATTTTTATTGATTAATATTCTAATATTGATCAAAGAATAAATTAATAATCTATTATTAATAAGATATATATCAATTTAAATATAATTATAAAACCTTAAAATGATTCAGAAATAAAGCAAAATATATTATTATATAATAATTTTTGTTTTGAATTTTTTTCTTTTAAAAAGTTTATCTATATTTTTTTGATGAAAAATAATTATATAAATTATATTTGTCTAAATTTATCTTTTCTGTAATTATTAATTATATAAAAATAAATGAATAAATAATTAAAATGAATATTTTAAATAATAATGAAAAATATAATATTGAGATTTATTCTTTATTATTTAGGGTATACCGGTTTAAAATGATTATCTATTTAGCGATTTCGAGATTTAGGAGTTATTGATTTAAGTATTTAGGCATTTAGTTGTTTATATGATTTATTTAAACAATGAAATAACAAAAAAATTATTTTTGTTATTTTTTCACATTTTCAAAGGTTATAACATTTGAAAATATAATAATTTTAAAATTTTTTAAATTGTGAATAAAATATTTAGTAATAATAATCATTATAATTATATATAATATAAACTAATTATAAATAATTTTATTGATAGATAGGATATCAATTATCAAAAAATAAATTAATAAACTATTATTAATATGATAGATATAAATTAAAATATAATTACAAAACTAAAATGATTCAAAATCAATGTAAAATTTATTACTAAATAATAATTTTTTGTTTTTAAATTTTTACTTCTTTTTATAAGATTATATTTTTTATTAAAAGTAAATTATTAATATTATATTTGTCTGACTAATTATTTATTTTGTAATTAATATTTATATAAAAAATAAACTAATAAATATTTAAAATTATAATGAATACAAATTAAAATGAGATTTAAGATTTATTATTGCTGTATATGTAATTTATTTTATGATAATCTGTTTGTATAACCAAATATTTTTTCTTTTTTAATATTTTCATGTAAGTGCAAGAAACGAAATATTAAGAGGCCGGGGATGCAGCAGTAGCACAAAAATGAAGGTCTCGCTGACCGGATAGCGGGCCAAAATTGGAGCAGAGCCTAACCCATCTCATTATACGACCCGCTACGGTTAAATGAACCGAACGAAATTTTAATATAAAATGTTTTGTAACGGGTGGCTGTTTTTGGACCCGTGGAACTGTTCATCATTTCTCTCTCTTCTCTTTTTGTGCTTTATCAGGACTATTCTGTGTGCTGCATACTGTAAGACATTTATGTTGCTTTAATCTGTAACGCAAAAGTATTTTTTTGGTGGATTTAACTAGTCTTACTGAGTGACTAGCGAATCACGTTATTTTTGGTGATTATTTCTAGTTTTTTGATTCTATCATGGATGGTCGCTGAATTGGGATATATATATCGCTTGTTTTCTGTTGTTTCTATGTTTCTGTATCTCAATCTAACTACCGTGGAAGCACAATTGCCCAACAATTATATATGGTATACCGGTTTATTGGATCGATTCTTTAGGGGTTTTGTCGTTTAGGAGTTTAGTAATTTATGTTTTTAGGCATTTAGTGGTATATAGGTTTTATTTATATAATAAAAATAATTTTTTTTTATTTTTGTTAGATTTTCAAAGGTTATAACCTTTGAAAATAAAATAATTTTTAAAATCTTTTGAAATGTGAATACCATGTATAATTATATTAATCTTACTAATTATATATAATATAAATTCAATATAAATAATTTTAATGATAGATATTATAATAATGATCAAAAATTAAATTAATAAACTATTATTAATAATATAAATATTAATTAAAATATATTTACATAACACAAAATGATTCAAAATCAAATAAAAATATATTACTAAATAATAATATTTAATTTTTAAAATTTTCCATCTTTTTATAAGCTCATATTTTTTTATTATTAAAAATAAATTTTATAAATAATATCTGTCTCACTCGAAATTTATTTTGTTATTAATTTTTCTAAAAAATTAAAATAAAAATAATTAAAATGAATTTTTAAAATTATAATAAATAGAAATAAAAATGAGATTTATAATTTATTAAGTAGTATACAGCTGTTATAAGGTTTATGTATTTAGAAGTTTCAGGTTTTATGAGATACTGATTTAAGTATGTAAACATTTAGTCGTCTATAGGTTTTATTTAAAAAAGAAATAACAAAAAATTTATTTTTTGTATTCTTTCTCATTTTTTAAGATTATAACCTTTGAAAATATAATAATTTTTAAATTTTTTTCAAAAGAGAATATAAGATTTATTTATAATAATCATATTAATTATATATCATATAAATTCAATATAAACAATTTTATTGATAGATATTCTAATAATTATCAAAAAATAAATTAAAAATCTATTATGAATAAGATTGATATTACTTAAAATATAATTTCAAAACCTAAAATGATTCAAAAGCAAAGCAAAATATATAACTGAATAATAATTATTTGTTTTTAAATTTTTATTATTTTTATAAGCTTATCTATTTTTTGATGAAAAATTATTTTTATAAATTATATTTTTAACTCATAATTTATTTTATAATTAATATATATATATATATATAACTTAACAATCGAAATGAATTTTTTAAATTATAATGAAAAAATTTAAAAATGAGATTTATTAATTATTATTTTGGGTATACCGGTTTAAAGGATTATCTATATAGGGGTATCGAGATTTTGTAGTTTAGTGATTTAAGTGTTTAGGCATTTAATGATTTATAGGTTTTATTTAAACAATGAAATTACAAAAAAATATTTTTTTTATTTTTTCATATGTTCAAAGGTTATAATCTTTGAAAATATAAAAAATTTAAAACTTTTTTCGAAAGTGAATACGATATTTAGTTATAATAATTATTAAATTTATATATGATATAAATTCAATATAAATATTCTTATTCATAAATATTCTAATAATGATCAAAAAATAAATTAAAAATCTATTATTAATAAGATAGATATCAATTAAAATATAATTACAAAACCTAAAATGATTCATAAACAAAGCAAAATATATTACTATATAATAATTTTTTGTTTTGAAAATATTTTTTCTTTTAAAAAGTTTATCTATAATTTTTTGATGAAAAATAATTTATATAAATTATTTATGTCTAGCTCAATTTATTTTGTAATTAATATTTATATATAAATAAACAAATAAATAATTAAAATGAATATTTAAAATTATAATTAAAAAATGAGATTTATTATTTATTATTTAGGAATACTATTTTAATTTAAATTAGATCTATCTCACTAATAATTTATTTTATAATTAATATTTCTATAAAAATAAACTGATAAATAATTATAATAAAAATTTAAAATTATACTAAATAAAAATTAAAATGAGATTTATGATTTATTATTAATGTATACCAGTTTAATGATTTAAGTATTTAGAGGTTTTGTCATTAGGAGTTTAGCGATTTATGTTTTTAGGCTTTTAGTGGTTTATAGGTTTTTTTTTAAAAAATAAAATAACAAAATAAATTTCTATAATTGTTTATCATTTTCATAGGTTATAACATTTGAAAATATAATAATATTTAAAATTTTTTGAAATTTTAATACAATATTTTGTTAAAATAATATTAATAATTATATATCATATAAATTTAATATAAATAATTTTATTGATTGATATTATAATAATGATCAAAAATTAAATTTATAAACTATTAATATTAAGATAGATATTAATTAAAAAATATTTACAAAACCCAAATTGATTCAAAATTAAAGTAACTTATATTACATGATAATAATTTTTAATTTTTAAATTTATACTTCTTTTATAAACGTATATTTTAATTAAATAAATAATATATTATTTAAATTATATTTGTCCCACTCATAATTTATTTCGTAATAAATATTTCTAAATAATAACACTAATAAATAATTAAAATGAATATCTATAAATATAATAAATAGCAATAAAAATTAGGTTTATTAATTATTAAGTAGTATTTACCGGTTTAATGGTTTATGTATTTAGGCATTACGGGGTTTAGGATTTTGTGATTTAACTTTATATGCATTTAGTAGGGCTGCTCACGGGACTCGGAGATTCACGACACGACCCGTAGTCTTGTCTCGAAAGAATCGGGACTGAGAAAATCCATTGACTTTATTTTTCCCATACCGTTCTATCACGTATTTTTTCTTTTGGGATGGTTCCTGATTTTAATCAAAATCCATCCCAAGAACCATTCCGTCCTAAAAAACCTATACTAGAACCAGGAATATATATATATATCATGAAGATGCCACCAATTCCGCTACTGCCCATTCATTTCCGACGCACCTATTGCTGTTCTGACAAATTCCAGGCCACCTCACACCGTTCCAGTCGTGTTCAGTTAGGTCCAACCCTTGTCCGTCCCACTTCTAGTTGCCTCCACCCTGTCCAAATTGCTACCAGCCTTTTGGTTTGTTTTTCTGACGAGAATTGAATGATTAATTATTATTATTATGTGTTTCAGTCAGTTTTGTTGTGTATTGGTTGTGGTGTTGTGGTTGGGCTGAATGAGTGGGCTGAATATGTTACAATCAGTTTTGTAGAGCTTGCTTGTTTGAAATATTTATATGTATTTATGCTTAACATATCATATTAATTAATGATAATGCAGATGGCACAATCCAGCGGTAAACAAAAAATACAATAAATTGAAGATGATCACATCTTAAATGATCAAAGTACTGGTAAATCCAATTATCATCCTTTCATGAACACTACAATTGTTACGGCAGGTTCTTCAATTCCAATTGTAAAAAATGTCAAGGTACATCTGAACCTCAAGCTCATAAAAAGTATAAGTCTGCTATTTGGGAAACTAATGAGATATTAGTTGATTCAGAGGGATATTAAACTGGTAGGGCAGCTTGTATATGGTGTAGGAAAGAATACATGACAAAAAGTGATCAAGGAATTTCTGGTTTATGGAAATACTTTAGAAAGTCTTGTAGTAAATTTCCACACAAAAAAGAATTAATAGAAGTTACAAAGGTAAAACAAGTCACAATCTTTGTTGAGTTTCAATAAAGGTACTAGTTCAGAGAATAACAAATTAACTTGTTGGCAATTTGATCAACAACTAGTTAGAAAGGCTTTGTTGAAAATGATCATTAAGATGAATTGCCTTTTTTTTGTTAAGAGGGATGAGTTTAAGGAGTATGGTAAAGTTAGTGTGCCTTAATATAGAATTCCATCTAGGCACTCTATATTGAGGGATTGTTTTTCTTTGTTTGTGAAGGAAAAGAAGAAGTTATTTGATGGCATATCATCTCATTGTTGTAGAGTTTCATTGACTACCGACACTTGGACTAGCATTCAAAATTTGTCTTATATATGTTAGACTGTTCATTTCATAGATTCTCAATGGAATATGCATAAAAGGCTTGTGAACTTTTGTGTAATTAAAATCATTCTGGAGTTAATATTAGAAATGCTATTGAGTTTTGCCTGAATGAATGGGGTTTGAGAAAGTAGGTGTGCATTACTATTGATAATGCATCAAATAATGATTTTGCACTTGAACAATTGAAAAAAAAGCTTGTGAAGAAAAGTGTTGTACCTTTGAGAGGCGAGCATTTTCATATGAGATGTTTTACTCATATCTTAAACTTAATTGTCAGAGATGGCATTGTAGTAGTTGAGGGTTCTATTTAAAAAAATAGAGGTGTGGTGAAATATGTGTGGAGCAGTCCTAAAAGATTAGATATGTTTAAGTTGTGTGTTGAAGAAGCAAACTTGACATCTGGATCTTCATTGCAATTAGATTGTCCTACAAGATCAAATTCAACTTATTTGATGCTACAAACTGATATAAAATATCAAAAAGAATTTGATAAGTTGGAGGAGAAAGACAAATGGTTTTTGAATGAGTTTGGTTCAAACGTTCCAACTGAGAGAGACTGAACAAACGCCAAAATTTTGTATCATTTCTTGAAAACTTTTTATGAGGTAAATTGTAAATTTTCTGGCTCATAATATTCTACCTCTAGCATTTATTTTCCTGAGATTATTCGAATTTTGAAAAAAAAATTGAGCTTTGTGAAAATAGTAGAGATACAATGGTGTCTGAAATGGGTATGAAAATGAGGCATAAATTCAACAAATTTTGGGGTTCTCTTCAGTCAACAAATATTATGCTTTATGTAGTAGTAGTGTTGGATCCTAGATATAAGCTCAAATATCCGAAGGTAAAGTAAACTTAGCATTATGGTGAGGAATTGGCTAAAAGTTTTGTGAAAAAGGTTATAAATGCTTTAAATGAGATGATGGATGATTATAAAGATTTAAATGAAGATGAATCAAAAAAAGATGATTTCTCTTCTTTTGTGTTGAAGAAAAATGATGATGTCTTTGATGGTAGTGATACTTATGTTGATGATTTTTTTTGTTGAATTGGAGAAAGAACAAGAAGTTGCAGCTTTGGAAGAGTTGGATACGTACTCGGAGGACAAACTTGAAAAAAATAGAATTGATTTTGATCTTCTAAACTGGTGGAAGGCAAATGAGGTTAGGTATCCTTCTAATAATTATCAAAGAATAAATTAAAAATCTATTATGAATAAGATTGATATTACTTAAAATATAATATCAAAACCTAAAATGATTCAAATGCAAAGCATAATATATTACTTAATAATAATTATTTGTTTTTAAATTTTTATTCTTTTTATAAGCTTATCTATTTTTTGATAAAAAATAATTTTTATAAAATATATTTTTCACTCATAATTTATTTTATAATTAATATATATTTATTAATAAAAAACTAAACAATCAAAATAAATTTTTTAAATTAAAATGAAAACAACTAAAAATGAGATTTATTAATTATTATTTAGTGGATACCCGTTCAAACAAATATCTATATAGGGGTATCGTGATTTTGTAGTTTAGTGATTTAAATGTTTAGGCATTTAGTGATTTATAGGTTTTATTTAAACAATGAAAAAATAAAAAAAAAAATTTTTTTTCACATGTTCAAAGGTTATAATTTTTGAAAATATAATAATTTAAAATTTTTTTTCAAAAGTGAATATAATATTTCGTTATAATAATTATTAAATTTATATATCATATAAATTAAATATAAATATTTCTATTAATAAATATTCTAATAATGATCAAAAAATAAATTAAAAATCTATTATTAATAAGTTAGATATCAATTAAAATATAATTACAAAACCTAAAATGATTCAAAAACAAAGTAAAATATATTAATATATAATAACTTTTTGTTTTTAATTTTTTTCTTCTTTTAATAAGTTTATCAATATTTTTTTGTTGAAAAATAATTTATATAAATTATATTTTTTTAATTTATCATTTATTTTGTATTTAATATTTATATAAAAATAAATAATTAAATAATTAAATAATTAAAATGAATATTTAAAATTATAATGAAAAAAATAAAAATGAGATTTATTATTTATTATTTATGATATACCTATTTAAAAAAATTTATCTATTTAGGGTTTTCGAGATTTAGAAATTATTGATTAACGTATTTAGGCATTTAATGGTTTATAGCTTTTATTTAAACAATGAAATAACAAAAAATTTATTTTTGATATTTTTACAAATTTTCAAATGTCATAACATTTGAAAATATAATAATTTAAAATTTTTTTAAAATGTGAATACAATATTTAGTAATAATAATTATTATAACTATATATAATATAAAATAAATATAAATAATTTTATTGATAAATATTATATCAAGTATCAAAAAAAAATTAATAAGCTATTATTAATATGATAGATATAAATTAAAATATTATTAAAAAACATATAATGATTCAAAATCAAAGTAAAATTTATTACTAAATAATAATTTTTTTATAGTTTTTGCATCATTTTATAAGCTTGTATATTTTTTTGATGAAAAATATATTATTTAAATTATATTTATCACTCATAATTTATATATTTAAGGTTTACGAGTTTAATAGTTTAGGTATTTAGGGGCTTCGAGGTTTAGGAGTTAAGATATTTATGTATTTAGGCATTTAATGGTTTATAAGTTTTATTTAAAAAATGAAATAACAAAAAATTTATTTTTGTTATTTTTTCTCATTTTTGAAGTTATAACCTTTCAAAATATAACAATTTTTAAATTTATTTTATATGTGAATACTATATTTAGTTATGATAATCTTAATATTTATATATCATATTAATTCAATATAAACAATTATATTGATAGATATTATATTAATGATGAACATATAATTTAATAAACTATTATTAATAAGATAGATATTTTTTAAAATATATTTACAAAATGTAAATCTATTCAAAATCACAGTAAAATATAATACTAATTAATAATTTTTTTGATGTTTTGCTTCTTTTTATAAGTTTATATTTTTTGTTATTAAAAGTAAATTATTTAAATTATATTTGTCTTCCCCATAATTTTTTTTAAATTTATAATTCTATAAAAATAAACTAATAAATAATTAAAATGAATATTTAAAATTATTATGAATACAAATAAAATTTAGATTTATTATTTATTATTCATGATATACTGGTTTAATGGTTTAAGTATTTAGGTGTTTTGGGGTTTAGTGATTTAAGTGTTTAGGACTTTATTGATTTATAGTTTTTGTTTAAAGAATGAAAAATCAAAAAATAAAATTTTTTGATTTTTTTTAATTTTTGATGGTAATTACCTTTGTAAATATAATAATTTTTAATTTTTTTTAAATGTTAATATAATATTTAGTTATAATATTCTTAATAATTATATATAATATAAACTCAATATAAATAATTTTATTAAAACATATTATAATAATAATTAATAAAACATTAATAAACTATAATTAATAAGAATGATATAAATTAAAATATAATTGCAAAAACTAAAATTATTCAAAATCAAAATAAAATATATTACAAAATAATAAATTTTTGTTTCAAAAATTTTGCTTCTTTTTATAAGCATATATATTTTTTTTGATAAAAAACAAATTATTTAAAATAGATCTGTCTCACTAATAATTTATTTTGTAATTAATATTTCTATAAAATAAACTGATAAATAATATAATAAAAATTTAAAATTAAACTTAAAAAAAATTAAAATGAGATTTATGATTTATTATTAATGTTTACCAATTTAATAGTTTAAGTATTTTGAAGTTTTATCGTTTAGTAGTTTAGCGATTTATGTTTTTAGGGATTTAGTGGTTTATAGGTTTTATTAAAAGAATAAAATAATAATAAAAAATTTGTAATTTTTTCTCATTTTCATAGGTTATAACTTTGAAAATATAATAATATTTAAAATTTTTTGAAATGTGAATACAATATTTAGTTATAATAATTTTAATAATTATATATCATATAAATTCAATATAAACAATTTTATTGATAGATATTATAATAATGATAAATATTAAATAAATAAACTATTAATAATAAGATTGATATTAATTACAAAATATTTACCAAACCCAAATTGATTCAATGTAAAAAATATTACTGGATAATAATTTTAATTTTTAAATTTTTACTTCTTTTATAACCTTATATATTTTTTTGATTAAAAATAAATTCTTTAGATTATATTTATCGCACTCATAATTTATTTTGTAATAAATATTTCTATAAAAATAAACTTATAAATAATTAAAATGAATATTTAAAATAATAATAAATTGAAATAAAAATTAAATTTCTTTATTATTAAGTAGTATATAGCGGTTTAATGGTTTATGTATTTTGGCATTACGGGCCTTAAAAGATTACTAATTTAAGTGTGTATGAATTTAGTGGTTTGTAGGTTTTATTTAAAAATAATAATAACAAAATATTTATTTTATTATTTTTTGATATTTCCAAAGGTTATAACCTTTGGAAATATTATAATTTTTAAATTTTTTTCAAATGTGAATTCAATATTTAGTTATAATAATCATTATATTTATATATCATATAAATTCAATATAAACAATATTATTGATAGATATTCAAAAATGATCAAAAAATAAATTAATAATCTATAATTAATAAGATAGATATGAATAAAAATCTAATAAAAAAACCTAAAATGATTAAGAAGGAATCAAAATAAATTACTATATAATAATTTTTGTTTTGAAATTTCTTTTTCTTTTAAAAAGTTTATTCATATTTTTTTGATGAAAATTAATTTATATAAATTATATTTGTCTAACTCATAATTTTTTTAATTAATATTAATATAAAATTAAACTAATAAATAATTAAAATTAATATTTAAAATTATAATGAAAAAAATAATATTGAGATTTATTCTTTATTATTTTGGGTATACCAGTCTAATTTAAATTAGATCTGTCTCACTAATTATTTATTTTGTAATTAATATTTCTATAAAAATAAACCGATAAATAATTAAAATTAAAATTTAAAATTATACTGAATAAAAATTAAAATGAGATTTATGAATTATTATTATTGTATACTAGTTTAATATTTTAAGTATTTAGATGTTTTTTCAATTATGATTTTAGTGATTTATATTTTTAGGCATTTAGTGGTTTATAGGTTTTATTTAAACAATGAAATAACAAAAAATTTATTTTTGATATTTTTTCACATTTTCTAAGGTTATAATCTTTCAAAATATAATAATTTTAAAATTTATTAAAAATGTGAATATAATATTTATTAATAATAATCATTATAATTATATATAATATAAACTAAATATAAACAATTTTATTGATAGAAATGATATCAATTATCAAAAAATAAATTAATATGCTATTATTAATATGATAGATATAAATTAAAATATAATTGCAAAACCTAAAATTATTCAAAATCCTAGTACAATTTATTACTAAATAATAATTCTTTTTTATTTTTGCTTCTTTTTATGAGCTCATATTTTTTTTTGATGAAAAATAAATTATTTTAATTATATTTTTATCAGTAATAATTTATTTTGTAATTAATATTTTAATAAAATATTTAAATTATATTTAAGGTTTATGAGTTTAAAGGTTTAAGTATTTAGGTGCTTTTGTATTTAGGAGTTTAGAGGTTTAAGTGTTTAGGCATTTAATGGTTTATAAATTTTTTTTAAACAATGATATAACAAAAAATTTATTTTTATTATTTTTTTAATTTTTGAAGGTTATAACCTATGAAAATATAATAATTTTAAAATTTGTTTCAAATGTAAATATAATAATTATTTATAATAATCTTAATAAATATTAGACATTTAAATTCAATATAAATAATTACATTGCTAGATATTATAATAATGATAAAAAAAATGTAATAAACTATTATTAATAAGATAGATATTATTTAAAATATATTTGCAAAATCTAAATTTATTTACAATCAAAGTAAAATATATTACTTAATAATAATTTTTTTAATGTTTTGCTTTTTTTATAACTTTATATTTTTGTTATTATAAATAAATTATTTAAATTAATTTGCTTACTCATTATTTATTTTGTAATTTATAAATCTATAATAATAAACTAATAAATAATTAAAATAATTATTTAAAATTATATAGAATTCAAATAAAATTTAGATTAATTATTTATTTTTCAGGATATACAGGTTTAATGATTTAAGTATTTAGGTGTTTTTGGATTTAGGAGTTTAGTAATTTAAGTGTTTAGACCTTTAGTGATTTATAGTTATTATCTAAATAATTTAAAACAATAAATTTAATTTTTTGAATTTTTGAAGGTTGTAACCTTTTAAAATATAATAATTTTAAATTATATTAAATGTGAATATAATATTTAGTTATAATAATCTTAATAATTATATTAAATGTAAACTAAATATAAATAATTTTATTAATAGATATTATAATAATGATCAATAAATAAATTAATAAACTAGTATTAATAAGAATTATATAAATTAAAATATAATTGTAGAATCTAAAATGATTCAAAATCAAAATAAGATATATAACTAAATAATAATTTTTTATTTTAGAAATTTTGCCTCATTTTATGAGCATATATATTTTTTTGTTGAAAAATAAATTATTTAAATTATATCTGTCTGACTAATAATTTATTTTGTAATTAATATTTCTATAAAAATAAAATGATAAATAATTAAAATGAATATCTAAAATTATAATGAATACTAATAAAAAGAGATTTATTATTTATTATTTAGGGTATACCTTTTTAATGGTTTAAGTTTTTTGTGGTTAAAAAGTTTATTGATTTATATGTTTGCACATTTTAGTGCTTATTGGTTGTATTTAATCAATGAAATAAGAAAAAATTTATTTTATGAATTTTCATTATTTTCAAAGGTTATTACCTTTGAAAATATAATAATTTTTTAATATTAATAAATATGAATGCAATACTTAGTTATAATAATCTTAATAATTATATTTGATGTAGATTAAATATAAAAATTTTATTAATATATATTATTATAATGTTCGAAAAATAAATTAATAAACTATTATTAATAAGATATATATTATTTAAAATATAATTTCAGAACCCAAAATAATTCAAAATCAAAGTAATTATATTACTAAATACAATTTTAAATTTTTGAAATTTTGTTTATTTTTATAAGCTTATTTTTTTTCATAAAAAATAATATATTTTAAATTATATGTCTCACTCATTATTTATTTTGTAATTAATATTTCTATAAAAATAAACTAAAAAATAATTAAAATGAATATTTAAAATTATAATTAATACAAATAAAAAGAAATTTATTATTTATTATTTAGGTTATATAGGTTTAATGGTTTAAGTATTTAGGGGGTTTTGGGGTTAAGGAGTCTAGATATTTAAATGATTAGGCATTTAGTGGTTTATACGTTTTATTTAAAAAAGAAAATAATAAAAAATTATTTTTGTAATTTTTTATCATTTTCGAAGGTTATAAACTTCGAAAATATAATAATTTTAAAAAGATTATCTATTTAGGATTTTCGAGATTTCGGATGTTTTGACTTAAGTGTTTAGGCATTTAGTAGTTTATAGAATTTATTTATACAATGAAATAACAAATAAATTATTTTTGATATTTTCTCACATTTTCAAAGGTTATAACCTTTGAAAATATTATAATTTTAAATTCTTTTAAAAATGTGATTACAATATTTAGTAATATGAATCATTATAATTATATATAATATAAACTAAATATAAACAATTTTATTGATAGATATGATATCAATTATAAAAAAATAAATTAATATGCTATTATTAATATGATAGATATAAATTAAAATATAATTGCGAAAACTAAAATTATTCAAAATCAAAGAAAAATTTATTACCAAATAATAATTTTTGTTTTTTAGTTTTTGCTTCTTTTTATAAGCTTATATTTTTTTTGATGAATAATAAATAATTTAAATTATATTTAAGGTGTACGAGTTTAAAGTTTTAAGTATTTAGGAGCTTTTGTATTTAGCAGTTTATAGATTTAAGTGTTTAGGTATTTAGTGGTCTATAAGTTTTATTTAAACAATGATATAACAAAAAATTTATTTTTATTTTTTTTTGTAATTTTTGAAGGTTAAGACCTTTGAAAATATAAAAATTTTAAATTTTTTTCAAATATAAATATAATATTTAGTTATAATAATCTTAATAAATATTAGTCATTCAAATTTATATAAATAATCACATTGCTAGATATTATAATAATGATCAATAAATAAATTAATAAACACTTATTAATAAGATATATATTATTTTAAATATATTTGCAAAATCTAAATTTATTCAAAATCAAATTATATATTACTAAATAATAATTTTTTTTAGTATTTTGCTTTTTTTAAGTTCATATTTTTGATATTAAAAATAAATTATTTAAATTATATTTGTCTTCCTCATAAATTATTTTGTAATTTATAATTCTATAAAAATAAACTAATAAATAATTAAAATAAATATTTATAATTATAATGAATACAAATAAAATTGATATTTTTTATTTATTATTCAGGATATACAAGGTTTAATGGTTTTAATATTTAGGTGTTTTGGGTGTTAGTCATTTAAGTGTTCATGCCTTAAGTGATTTTATCTAATTTTTGAAGGTTATAACCTTTGAAAATATAAAAATTTTTAATTTTTTTCAAAATGTGAATATAATATTTAGTTATAATAATCTTGATAATTATATATAATGTAATATCAATATAAATAATTTTATTAATAGAGATTATAATAATGATCAATAAATAAATTAATAAACTATTATTAATTAGGATGATATAAATTAAAATATAATTACATAATCTAAAATTATTCAAATTAAATTAAAATGAATTACTAAATAATAATATTTTGTTTTAAAAATTTTGCCTCTTTTTATGATCTTATATTTTTTTGATGAAAAATACATTATTTATATTATATCTGTCTTACTAATAATTTATTTTGTAATTAATATTTCTATAAAAATAAACTGATAAATAATTAAAATGAATATTTAAAATTATAATGAATAGAAATAAAAATGAGATTTCTTATTTATTATTTAAAGTATACTAATATAAAGGCTTATGTATTTATGGGCTTCGGGGTTTAGGAGTTTAGTCATTACGAATTTAGGTATTTTGTAGTTTATAGATTTTATTTAAAAAATCCAATAACAAACAATTTATTTTTTTATTTTTTCTTATTTTCAAAGCTTATAACCATTGAAAACTTTATAATTTTTAAATTTTTTTAAAATATGAAAATATTATTTTGTTATAATAATCTAAATAATTATATATTATGTAAATTCAATATAAATAATTTTTTTTATAGATATTATGATGACGATAATAAAATAAATTAATAAACTATTATTAATAAGATAGATATTAAATAAAATTTATTTGCAAAACCTAAAATGATTCAAAATCAAAGTAAAATATATTAATAAGATAGATATTAAATAAAACTATTATTAATAATATAAAATATATAGGTTTAAAAGATTATATATTTAGGAGTTTGGGATTTAAGAATTTAGTGATTTAAGTGTTTATGCATTTAGTAGTTTATAGGTTTTATTTAAAAAATAAAATAACAAAAAATATTTTTTGTTATTTGTTCTCATTTATTAAGGATATAACCTTTGAAACTATAACAATTTTTTAATTTTTTTAAATGTGAATACTATATTTAGTTATGATAATCTTAATAATTATATATCATGTAAATTCAATATAAACAATTATATTGATATATATTATAATAAAAGATCATACAAAAGATTAATAAACAATTTTTAATAAGATAAATATTGTTTAAAATATATTTACAAAACCTAAAATGATTCAAAATCAAAGTGAAATATTTTACTAAATATTAATTTTAAATTTTTAAATTTTTGTATCCATTTATAAGCTTATATATTTTTGATGAAAAATAAATTATTTAAATTATATTTGTCTAACTATTAATTTATTTTTTAATTTATATTTCTATAAAAATAAATTAATAAATAATTAAAATGTATATATAAAATTATAATGAATAGTAAAAAAATGAGATTTATGATTTATTATTTAGGGTATACCTATTTAATGATTTACGTTTATTGTGGTTTTGGGGTTAATGAGTTTATTGATTTATATGTTTACACATTTAGGTTTTATTTATTGATTTATAGGTTTTATTTAATCAATGAAATAACAAAAAAATTTATTTTTATGAATTTTCGTGATTTTCAAAGGTTATAACCTTTGAAAATATAATAATTTTTTAATAGTTCTAAAATATGAATACAATACTTAGTTATAATAATCTTAATAATTATAATTGATGTAAATTCAATATAAAAAATTTTATTAATATATATTATTATGATGATCAAAAAATAAATTAATAAACTATTATTAATAAGATAGATATTAATTAAAATATATTTGCATAACCCAAAATAATTCAAAATCAAAGTAAATTATTTTACTAAATAAAATTTTAAATTTTTGAAATTTTGTTTATTTTTATAAGCTTATATTTTTTTTATAAAAATTAATTTATTTAAATTATATATGTCTCACTCATTATTTATTTAGTAATTAATATTTCTATAAAAATAAACTAAAAAATAATTAAAATGAATATTTAAAATTATAAAGAATACAAATAAAAATGAGATTTATTATTTATTATTTAGGTTATATTGGTTTAATGGTTTAAGTATATAGGGGGTTTGGGGTTTAGGAGTCTAGAGATTTAAATGTTTAGACATTTAGTGGTTTATATGTTTTATTTAAATAATAAAATAATAAAAAATTTATTTTTGTGATTTTTTATCATTTTTGAAGCTTATAACCCTTGAAAATATAATAATTTTTAAATTTTTTTCAAATGTAAATATAATATTTAGTTATAATAATCTTAATAATTATAAGACATTTAAATTAAATATAAGTAATTTTATTGTTAGATATTATAAAATTGATTAAAAAATAAATTAATAAACAATTCTTAATAAGATTGATAGCAATTAAAATATAATTGCAAAACCTATATATAATGATTCAAAATCAAAGTAAAATATATTAATAAATAATAATTTTTTGTTTTTAAATTTTTACTTCTTTTTATAAGCTTATTATTTTTTTAATTTAGAATAAATTATTAAAATTATAGTTGTCTCGCTCATTATTTATTTTGTAATTATTATTTCTATAAAAAATAAACATATAAATAATTAAAATGGATACTTAAAATTATAATGAATACAAATTAAAATGAGATTTATGATTTATTATATGTGGTATATCGGTTTAATGGTTTGATTATTTAGGAGTTTTCTCTTTTAAGAGTTTATCAATTTATGTTTTTATGCATTTAGTGGTTTATAGGTTTTATTTATATAATAAAATAAAAAAAATTTAGATTTTTTCTGATTTTCAAAGGTTATAACCTTTGAAAATAAAATAATTTTTAAAAGTTTTTGAAATGTTAATACTATGTATAATTATATTAATCTTACTAATTATATATCATAAAAATTCAATATAAACAATTTTAATGATAGATATTATAATAATGATCAAAAATTAAATTAATAAACTATTATTAATAATATAGATATTAATTAAAATATATTTACATAACACAAAATGATTCAAAATCAAATCAAATATATTACTAAATAATAATATTTAATTTTCAAATATTTCCTTCTTTTTATAAACTTATATTTTTTATTAATTAAAAATAAATTATTTAAATAATATTTGTCTCACTCAAAATTTATTTTGTAATTAATTTTTTCTAAAAAAATAAACTATAAATAATTAAAATGAATATTTAAAATTATAATAAATCGAAATAAAAATGAGATTTATTATTTATTAAGTAGGATATAGCTGTTAAAAGGTTTTTGTATTTAGGGATTTCGGGGTCTATGAGCTTACTGATTTAATTAAGTAAGAATATAATGATCTATATGTTTTATTTTAAAAATGAAATAACAAAAAATTTATTTTTATTATTTTTTCTCATTTTTTAAGGTTAGAACCTTTGAAAATATAATACTTTTTAAATTTCTTTTCAAAAGTGAATACAATATATATTTATAATAATCATAATAATTATATATCATAAAAATTCAATATAAACAATTTTATTAATAGATATTTTAATAATTATCAAAAAATAAATTAAAAATCTATTATGAATAAGATTGATATTACCTAAAATATAATATCAAAACCTAAAATGATTCAAAAGCAAAACAAAATATATCACTAAATAATAATTATTTGTTTTTAAATTTTTATGATTTTTATAAGCTTATCTATTTTTTGAAGAAAAATATTTTTATTAAATTATATTTTTAACTCATAATTTTTTATAATTACTATATATATATAAATAAAAAACTAAACATTCAAAATGATTTTTTTAAAATTATAATGAAAACAAATATAAAAGAGATTTATTAATTATTATTTTGAGTATACTGGTTTAAAGAATTATCTATATAGGGGTATCAAGATTTTGTAGTTTAGTCATTTAAGTGTTTAGGCATTTACTGGTGTATAGGTTTTATTTAAACAATGAAATAATAAAAAAATATTTTTTTTATTTCTTCACATTTAAAATTATAATGAAAAAAAATGAGTTTTATTATTTATTATTTAGGTTATACTTGTTTAATTTAAATTAGATCTATCTAACTAATAATTTATTTTGTAATTAATATTTCTATAAAATAAACTAATAAATAATTAAAATAAAAATTTAAAATTAAACTGAATAAAAATTAAAATGAAATTTATGATTTATTATTAATGTATACCTGTTTAATTATTTAAGTATTTAGAGCTTTTTTTCGTTTAGGAGTTTACCGATTTATGTTTTTAGGCATTTTGTTCTTTATAAGTTTTATTTAAACAATAAAATAAAAAAAATTGTAATTTTTTCTCATTTTCATAGGTCATAACCTTTGAAAATATAATAATATTTAAAATTTTTTGAAATGTGAATACAATATTTAGTTATAATAATATTAATAATTATATATCATATAAATTCAATATAAACAATTTTATTGATAGATATCATAATAATGATGAAAAATTAAATTAATAAACTATTAATAATAAGATATATATTAATTAAAAAATATTTACAAAACCAAAATTGATTCAAAATTAAAGTAAAATATATTACTTAATAATAATTTTTAATTTTTAAATTTTTACATATTATATAAGCGTAAATACTTTTATTGATTAAAAAAATTATTTAAATTATATTTCTCACACTCATAATTTATTTTGTAATAAATATTTCTATAGAAATAAACTAATAAATAATTAAAATAAATAATTAAAATAAATAATTAAAATTATAATAAATAGAAATAAAAATTAGATTTATTAATTATTAAGTAGTATATAGCAGTTTAAAGGTTTATGTATTTGGGCTTACGAGGTTTAGGAGTTTGCTGATTTAACTGTGTATGCATTTAGTGGTTATAGGTTTTATTTAAAAAATAAATAAACAAAAAATTTATTTTTATTATTTTTTGATATTTTCAAATGTTATAACCTTTGAAAATATAATAATTTTTAAATTATTTTCAAAAGTGAATTCAATATTTAGTTATAATAATCATTATATTTATATTTCATATAAATTCAATATAATAATTTTATTGATAAATATTCTAATAATGATCAAAAAATAAATTAATAATCTATTATTAATAAGATAGATATCAATTAAAATATAATTATAAATCCTAAAATGATTCAGAAGGAAAGCAAAATATATTACTATATAATAAATTTTTGTTTTGAAATTTTTTCTTCTTTTTATAAGTTTATCTATATTTTTTGATGAAAAATAATTTATATAAATTATATTTGTTTAAGACAATTTAAATTGTAATTAATATTTAATAAAAATAAACGAATAAATAATTAAAATGAATATTTTAAATTATAATGAAAAAAATAATATTGAGATTTATAATATTTTATTTAGGGTTTTCCAGTTTAAAAGGATTTATCTATTTAGGGTTTCTGAGAATTTCGTAGTTATTGGCTTAAGTGTTTAGGCATTTAGTAGTTTATAGGATTTATTTAAACAATGAAATAACAAAAAAATTATTTTTGATATTTTCTCACATTTTCAAAGGTTATAACCTTTGAAAATATAATAATTTTAAATTTTTTTAAAAGTGATGAATACAATATTTAGTAATAAGAATCATTATAATTATATATAATATAAACTTAATATAAACAATTTTATTAATAGATATGATATCAATTATCAAAAAATAAATTAATATGCTATTATTAATATGATAGATATAAATTAAAATATAATTGCAAAACCTAAAATTATTCAAAATCAAAGTAAAATTTATTACCAAATAATAATTTTTGTTTTTTAGTTTTTGCTTCTTTTTATAAGCTTATATTTTTTTTATGAAAAATAAATTATTTAAATTATATATAAGGTTTACGAGTTTAAAGTTTTAAGTATTTAGGGGCTTTTGTGTTTAGGAGTTTATAGATTTAAGTGTTTAGGCATTTAGTGGTCTATAAGTTTTATTTAAACAATGATATAACAAAATTTTTTTTTATTTTTTTTTCTAATTTTTGAAGGTTATAACCTTTGAAAATATAAAAATTTCTAAATTTTATTCAAATGTAAATATAATATTTAGTTATAATAATCTTAATAAATATAAGTCATTTAAATTCAATATAAATAATCACATTGCTAGATATTATAATAATGATCAATAAATAAATTAATAAACTATTATTAATAAGATAGATATTATTTAAAATATATTTGCAAAATCTAAATTTATTCAAAATCTAAGTATATTAATCTAAATAATAATTTTTTTTAATATTTTGCTTTTTTTATAAGTTTATATTTTTGTTATTAAAAATAAATTTTTTAAATTATATTTTGTCTTCCTCAAATTATTTTGTAATTTATAATTTATAAAAATAAACTAATAAATAATAAAAATAAATATTTAAAATAATAATGAATACAAATAAAATTGAGATTTATTATTTATTATTTAGGATATACAGGTTTAATATTTTAAGTATTTAGGTATTTTGGGGTTTAGTCATTTAAGTGGTTA
Source organism: Sapria himalayana (assembly GCA_029783825.1). NCBI lineage: Eukaryota > Viridiplantae > Streptophyta > Magnoliopsida > Malpighiales > Rafflesiaceae > Sapria > Sapria himalayana. The sequence goes on from JAREIK010010968.1 coordinate 45,970, forward strand.
TGCTTTAAGTTATTTTATCTAATTTTTGAAGGTTATAACCTTTGAAAATATAATAATTTTTAATTTTTTTTAAAATGTGAATATAATATTTAGTTATAATAATCTTGATAATTATATATAATGTAATATCAATATAAATAATTTTATTAATAGATATTATAATAATGATCAATAAATAAATTAATAAACTATTATTAATTAGGATGATATAAATTAAAATATAATTACAAAATCTAAAATTATTCAAAATTAAATTAAAATGAATTACTAAATAATAATATTTTGTTTTAAAAATTTTGCCTCTTTTTATGATCTTATATTTTTTTGATGAAAAATACATTATTTATATTATATCTGTCTTACTAATAATTTATTTTGTAATTAATATTTCTATAAAAATAAACTGATAAATAATTAAAATGAATATTTAAAATTATAATGAATAGAAATAAAAATGAGATTTCTTATTTATTATTTAAAGTATACTAATATAAAGGCTTATGTATTTATGGGCTTCGGGGTTTAGGAGTTTAGTCATTACGAATTTAGGTATTTTGTGGTTTATAGATTTTATTTAAAAAATCTAATAACAAAAAATTTATTTTTTTATTTTTTTATTCTTTATTATTTTCAAAGGTTATAACCTTTGAAAACTTAATAATTTTTAAATTTTTTTAAAATATGAATATATTATTTTGTTATAATAATCTCAATAATTATATATTATGTAAATTCAATATAAATATTTTTTTATAGATATTATGATGATGATAATAAAATAAATTAATAAACAATTATTAATAAGATATATATTAAATAAAATTTCTTTGCAAAACCCTAAAATGATTCAAAATCAAAGTAAAATATATTTAAAAGATAGATATTAAATAAAACTATTATTAATAAGATAAAATTACAGGTTTAAAAGATTATATATTTAGGAGTTTTAGGATTTAAGAATTTAGTGATTTAAGTGTTTAGGCATTTAGTAGTTTATAGGTTTTATTTTAAAAATAAAATAACAAGATATTTTTTCTTGTTATTTGTTCTAATTTTTGAAGTATATAACCTTTGAAACTATAACAATTTTTAAATTTTTTTTAAATGTGAATACTATATTTAGTTATGATAATCTTAATAATTATATATCATGTATATTCAATTTAAACAATTATATTGATATAATTTATAATAATGATCATACAAAAGATTAATAAACAATTTTTAATAAGATAAATATTGTTTAAAATATATTTACAAAACCTAAAATGATTCAAAATCAAAGTGAAATATTTTACTAAATATTAAGTTTACTTTTTTAAATTTTTTTATCCATTTATAAGCTCAAATATTTTTTGATGAAAAATAAATTATTTAAATTATATTTGTCTAACTATTAATTTATTTTATAATTTATATTTCTTTAAAAATAAACTAATAAATAATTAAAATGTATATATAAAATTATAATGAATACTAATAAAAATGAGATTTATGATTTATTATTTAGGGTATACCTATTTAATGGTTTAAATTTATTGTGGTTTTGGTGTTAATGAGTTTATTGATTTATATGTTTACACATTTAGGTTTTATTTATTGATTTATAGATTTTATTTAATCAATAAAATAACAAAAAATTTATTTTTATGAATTTTCGAGATTTTCAAAGGTTATAACCTTTGAAAATATAATAATTTTTTAATAGTTCTAAAA
>JAREIK010010969.1:0-29847 GCA_029783825.1 Sapria himalayana
TATCTTACATTTAGTATGCTAAAAGTTACATCTTTGAATAATTATAATAGATTTTCCAAGGGTAGTCGTGGCTCTATAATTTTTATTACTCAAAAGTCATAGTTTTGTAAAAACTATCATGACTCTGACTTAGTCTACTAAGTCATATAAAGATAAAGTCGTAATGTTGAGAAATTGGTCATAACCTTTAGTACCAATGGTGTACTTAGTTGGTGTGATAAAGAATTAATATTATAGCTATTTAAATTTTCTAAGCTAAGTATGGTTGCGACTCCATGATAACATCACACCCATTGAGAATGTGTCATATAGTGGATAGATTGTGCTAATAATTTGGTAGGGTCATGGAATACAAGAATTCAATCTAACCAATTAAGTAGAATTTTGGCCAAGAATATAAATTGAAACTATAAGAGACATACTGATAAACCTTATATGCTAAACACCTCCAAAAACTCACTAATATATACTAAAATTCTTCAAAACATCAAAAATTGTGAAATAAATAAACTATTTTCTCTATTTTCATATCTATACAACATTTTTTTGAATTTTTTCACCCTCCCCTCAATTTCCTCCTTACCAACCCCAAGGTAGATAGATGCATTCGACAAACTTTCATATTGGTCAATCGATCTACGCAACATTATTAATCACCAAAATACACAATAATTTTTGGTAATTTGAATACCAAATAGTTATATACCATATTATAAATGAATATCTTATAACTTGAAATAAATGACTTTTCTATAACTTGTTGTAAATCATTCACTTATAACTCATTATAAATGATTATCTTTTAACTTGTTATTAAATGACTCGCATCTGACTCATTATAAAATACTCTATTTAACTCATTATAAAGACTTCCTATAGCTCAGTATAAATGACTCTCTTATAAATTATTATCTTATAAACTCATTTTAAACAACTATGTTAAAATGCATTATAAATGACTCCCTTGTAGCTCATTATAAATGAGTATCTCCTTTAGCTAGTTAATAAATGAGTGTAATAACTCATTTTAAACAAATATTTATAATTCATTATAAATGAGTGTCTATAACTGTTTTCTAAATGCGTTCCTTACAACTCATTATAAATGAGTTTCTTACAACTCATTATAATAGAGTTGCTTACAACTCATTATAAATGAGTCTCTTATAACTATTATAAATGAGTGTCTTTCAAATCAATATAAATGTGTGTCTTCTAACACATTATATATGAGCTATCTTATAACTTGTTGTATATGACTATCATATAACTCATTATAGACTATTATCTTATCACTCAATATATACGACTATCTTATAACTATTTATAATTGAGTATCATAGAACTCATTATAAGTGAGTGTCATTAATTATTTTAATTATCTAATAAATGATTAGAGTGTCCAATAACTCATTTTACATGAATATGTAATAGGTCATTATACATGAGTGTCATATAACTCATTATAAATAAGTGTCTTATGACTAGTTTTAAGTAAATTTCTTATAACTCATTATAAACAAGTCTCTTATAACTCATTATAAAAAAGTGCATTACAACTCATTATAAAAGAGTGCATTACAACTCATTAAAAGAGAGTGTATTATAACTTATTATAAATGAGAATCTATAAACTCATTATAAAATAGTGTATTATAACATATCATAAATGAGTGTCCTATATGGCATTATAAATGTGCATCATATATATCAATTAAAATGAGTGTCTTATATCAACTCATTATAAACGAGTGTCATATAAACTCCTTATCAAAGAATGTCTTAACAACTCATTAAGAGAGAGTGTCTTTTCGAGTCATAATAAATGATTGTCTTATCAACTTTTTATAAATGCGTAACTTACCAAACCATTATAAATGAGTATTTTATCAACTCATTACAACATGAGTGTATTACCAACTCATTATAAATTAGTATCTTATCAACTCCTAATAAATGTGTATTTTATCAACACAAAATAAATGAGTGTCTTGACAACTTATATTTTATCAACTTGTTATAAAAGAAACAGATATCAACTTGTTACAAATGAGTTTCTTCTCAACACATTATAAATGAGTTTCTTCTCAACACATTATAAATGAGTTTCTTCTCAACACATTATAAATGAGTTTCTTCTCAACACATTATAAATGAGTTTCTTATCAACTCATAATGAGAGTGTCTTATCAACTCATTATAAATTACTATCTAACCGCCGTTGTTATAAATTAATGTATTACAACTTTTTATTAATAGTTTTCGTATTACTCACTATAAATGAGCATCGTATTACTCACTATAAATGAGCATCGTATTACTCATTATAAATGAGTATCTTATTACTTATTATAAATATGTATTTATTAAAACATGATAAAGAGTATATTGTCAACTTGTTATAAATGGGTGTCTTAATAACTCATTATAAATAAATATCTTATCAAATCATTATGAATGAATATCCTATGAACTCATTACAAATGAGTGTCTTATCAACTCATTATAAATGAGCGCCTTGCTAACTCATTATAAACGAGTGTCTTATAACTAATTTTAAATAATCATCTTAGAATTACTTATGAATAAGTGTTTTTTCACCTCATTATAAACAAATGTCTTATTAACTCCTTATAAATATTTTTTTTAACTTCTCATAAATGAGTATCAATTAACTCATTATAAATGAGTATCATATCAATTTATTATAAAGGAGTATCTATTTTTTTTCTCATGTATTATTATGAGAAAAAAAATAACTCATTAAAATGAATGACTTATCAACTTATTGATAAGATATTCTCTCATAAATAAGTGTATCTTATCAACACTCTATAAATGAGTACCTTATCAACTCTCTATAAATGAGTATCTTATCAACTCTCTATAAATGAGTATCTTATCAACTCTCTATAAATGAGTATCTTATCAACTCTCTATAAATGAGTATCTTATCAACTTATAATGAAATAATGTCTAATCAACATTTTATAAATGATTGTCTTTTAAACTCCTTATAAATGAGTATCCTATCAACTCGTTATAAATGAGAATCTTATCGACTCAATATGAGAGACTACCTTTTCAACACATTAAAATATTTGTCTTATCAACTTATTAAAATATTTATCTTATTAAGTCATTATAACTGAGCGTGTTATCAACACTTTATAAATGAATATCAAATCAACTAATTATTAATGAATATCTTATCATCTCCTTGTAATATTGTGTCTTATTAACTTATTATAATGAGTGTATTATTAACTCATTATAAATGAGGGTCTTATCAACTCATTATAAATGAGTATCTAATCAACTCATTATAAATAAGTGTTTTATCAACTCATTATAAATTAATTACTATTCAAATCTTTATAAATGAGTATCTTATCAATACATATTAAATGAAATATTTAAAACTCATAAACAAGTATATTAATAGCTTGTTATATATAATTGTCTTATCAACTCATTATAAATGAGTGTCTTAGCAACTCAATATAAATGACAATATTATCAACTTGTTATAAATGATAGTATTATCAACTCATTATATTGAGTGTCTTTACAAATCTTTATATACTACTATCTTATCAACTAGTTATAAATGAGTGTCTTATAAAACTCATAATAGAATAAGTATCTTATTAACTTAATATAAACATATGTCCTATCAATTCTATATAAATGAGTATCATATCTAATCATTATAAAAATTATCGTATTAACTCATTACAATTGAGTGTATTATCAACTAGTTATAAAAGAATACCTTATAAATTAGTTATAAATGAGTCTCTTTTCAACTCGTTATAAATGAATATCTTATCAACTTATTATGATGGAGTATCTTATCAAAACTTATGACCGTTGGAATACAATAGCTTTCTCTTTTCATCTATTTAACACAAAGATGCGGCTCTATGAATGAACCATTACTTTAGTCATTTTCTTTCTTTAGTTGTTGCATCACTAGAAATAGTTGTGATTGTATATTTAGTCTCTATAATACAAATCCATAGTATTAGATATAAACCATGATTTTGGTGTCGCTTGTATTAGAATATTATGGTGCTTGTAATGATTCACGACTTTGGATATTTAACCAAGGTAGAAAGTCACGGCCCTGGAAATAGCCATGATTTGAATAAATACCCTTTGAAACTTACTCTAGCTAAAATTCACCGTGCTAGAGAATTTTCATGAATAATCACTAAAATATCTAGTTTTATTTGCTATCTAACAAGCCAAACTAACTCACATACTTAAGTAATGTCTCATCCCCAAGTAATTATGCATTTATATAAAATGCTACTTTCCATCCATCTCACATAAATATTTGCTATGATTAAGTTTGGGAATCATAGTATATCTAAATAGTAGGGTTAATTCTTCTTGTGGATATGTTAGCGAGTCATGATAGGGTTTGATTTCCATGACTAAATTTGTGAGTGGTTATATATATTTCATCACATTATACATAAATTATTCTTTGGTTACACTCCAATTAGTTCTGCATTTAATTATCATAACTAAACTATCAATAAGTTATTATTTATATTACGGATCTCGGTTGTTTAGACTAACTTCATCAAAGAATCTCTCATTTTCTATTTTTTCCCAAACTTTCTCTTAGTGTTGAATCATTTTCCATTACTTTTTTTGAGGATTCTTTTTTTTCTTTGTATTTGCTGGATGTCAAGGCTTTTTGGATTGTTATGGCATCATCATCATTTGATGCCATGAATTTAAGGTTGCCACAACTTTTTGTTGGATTGTACTACGAGCTTTTTCTTTCAAGATCTTCAAAGTCATTATGTTGGGGTTTGTCATGATTTCTTTCTTTTTCTTTTGTATCTCCAAAGGTGTTGTGCTAGTCAAAGCTGAAACTTCATTAATGTCTCCATTTCTTTTTCTAGTTCTTTCAAATCTTCTAAAATTATTATTGAAGTCGTATAATGCTTCACCTTTTACCAATTTACTTTTAATTCTTCTCTATATCTTGATTTCGCCATGACTTGCCCCATGAGGAGTTACAATTATAATTATAAAGGGTCTATACCACCCAGACTTCAACTTCCCTGAGAATAACTTAAGCCAATAGTTTAAAACTAATACATTCTCCCCCTATTTTAAAATATCTCCTTTGTAGATTTTTATCTTGTCATCTTTTTATTTTATATTTATAAATCCATAAATTATTATAAGCTTCATTTCTTAATTCATCCAGTCCACTTACTAGCAGAATTCTCCTTTCTTTTGCATCATTCATACCGTTGTTTAATTTCTTAATGTTCAACCATGCTTGATGTTAGAATTCTACCACCAAATAATAGGTTTTACAAAAAAAAAAAGTCTATAAGTAAACATCTCTAGTGTAGTTTTAAATATAATTATATAAACTCATAATGTTTTATCTAATCATTAAGACCAATTATTTCTAGATGAGTTGATCATTTTTGAATATCATTTTGGTCTCTCTGTTAGATATTTTTGCTTACCCGTATTCATTTGCAGATGATTATTCAAAATTTAAAATATCAAATATTCTTATATATTTTGATAATATTTGATGATGCATAGATATACAGATTAAGATTTTTTTTTGATCACTTTTATAACTTTGGAGTTTTGGTAAATTTTGATGAATAGTCATGAAATCGATAGATTTTTTGAGGTTTTTGGCTGAATGATAGAATATGATGTTTTATTTAGTTTTGGTATCTATTCTTGGCTGAAACTCTATCTAGCTGGTCATGACAATATTTTTGGGGAGTCCACCATTCTTCTTCTTCCCCCCATGTAACAAGCAAAGGTCACAGTTTAGCTACTAAACTCTAGGAAAATTTTTTGCACTCCCTAGAGACTCTATAAGTTAACAAGGGACACAAGACTTAATATTAATTCATAGAGTTAGGGGGCATGTCTCTCAAATCCTCCACTCTCTAGGGTAGATTCAAGAATTTCTATCAAAATAGTATATGATCTAGGGTTTATAAAATTTAGTTTATCTGATGTAACATTGATTTTATTTTAATGGTTGTGTTTTTGATTTATTTTACATTATGGATATTGGTGGATAGGTAATTAAATAGAAATTGAACTAAAATTTTAACTATTAGTATGTTTGTATGAGATTATCATGAAAGACAGTGATAGATAAACAATGAGGCTCGCTGATGCATATGTAAGGAATGAAGTGACATTCCTTCCAATTTTGATGTGCGAGATTCATTAAAACCTAAAATTTGGGTATACTAATCATTAATACTAAGACACTTATGAAGTCAATAGTATAAATAATTTTACAATCAATTCATTATACACATCTTAAAAGAACTAATTCTTGATTGAGATGGATATTTATATAGAACATTCTATTAACGGTTACATCCCTTGAGGATTTCGTCTTTAGTGTAGAGTTGCTTCATCATCTATAAGGACAATGATAAGCAATCCTCTAGGAACGTTCATGTATATTATAACTCATAATGTAGTGATAACTCTTATGAGTTATTTTCACTCGAATGGTTCTCACTAGTGAAACTTTAGGGAACCATATGTTAATTATATAAGTATGATACTTACGAAGCCGAAAGTATAAAAAATTATAAATCATGTCGATTCTTGATCATTATGATAGCTGAGGCCAAAAAATAAGAATATACATATGAATCAACTATTAACAGCAGCTAATGAACTACCTAAAAAGTATGAGATTTAAAATAACTATCGAGTAGACCTATTTTGTTATCTCAGTAGTGACATACTTAGGGAATAATTTTTGCATTTATACATCATAGCATGTCAAACTTGGTGAAAATATTTTAGTATAAGAAACCCACAACAATTTTTGCAACACTCTACTATTTATTTCACTCATTTGATACATAATCTACTCGTAATAGGATGTACTCTTTCCCAAAAGATGCAAGAAAAGAACCTTTGAAATCAATTCTACATTTTTTAAAAATATGTACTTCTAGAATAAATTAAAGTGTCATTTCATATTTGCTATATATATTACTCAATCTCTGGCATCTATCACGCCATCGTGCTATGTATTGATGAATTTTAAAAAATAAAACCTAATAAAAACTAGATTGTAATACCTTCCTAGTATTTTTGTTACTGTCATAATGCCTTCTAAGTGATTTTGTTACCGCTAAAAATACCTTCTATACAATAATAAGTGACATTTGAGGATGATCATTGTTTGTTTATTTTCGGACATGCATCTTCTTTTAATTTGATCGATACATCCTCTAAATAATAATGGATCATTCCATAGATTATATCTAAAATCGTACAAGAATAATGATGATCTTAAAACTTGTTATAAATACAAGTATTGTAACTCATTATATATAGTTATCTTATAATTCATTATAAATGAATCTCACATAACTTATTATAAATGAATGTCTTATTGTTAATTAGAAATGAATATCTTATAACTGATTATAAGAGAATGTATTTTGACACATTATAAATGATTGTATTATAACTCATTTTAAATGTATACATTATTACTCATTAAAAACATGTGTCATATAACTCATTATGAATGAGTCTATCATAACTCAGTATAAATGAGTATCCCATATTACTTTTTTTTAAGTGTCTTATAATGCATTTTAAACAAGAGGCTTTTTATTTTTCCTATTCTAGTATCATATATCAATTCATGTAAAATATTTTCAAAGTTTGTATTGAGCTATCTTATGTCAATGTTGACATCATGAATAAAAATTATACATATATAGGTTGAAAAATATTGGGCATTCAAGAAGTGCATTTGTGTGAAATGTTACTTTCAATTAGTAAATCTATTATTGATTTTGTGGATAATTAGAATAATTTATCTAACCAAAAAAATGACATATTCAACACCATTTTTATGTATTGACACGCATCACATGCCATGAATTTACTAAGATGATTTGGTAAATAATATATTTGCCATCATTCGTGTTTTTAGATCCTCCCCAATCTACAAGGAATACCATGAACGAGAAATGCCCAAAATCCCAATTTAAGTATAAATTGATTGTGTATTATTCCATATTTAAAAAGTTTGAATATAATAAAATACTTACAAGAATGTTTTTGATTTATATATATTTTTTGTCATTAGTTTTATTATTATTTTATATTATATAATTTTGTTTCTCACTATTCCATATTGTTTACAATTTTAAAGTAGCACGCTCACACATTATTATTAATGCATATTTATGATAAACCACATATATAATATGTTACTACTAATATATATATGCATAACAATCAAAGCATAGTATAGTTTCTACAAGTAAGATGAAGGTTACTCCCACAAAGGATGAGATAACATTGCTTTATAATATAAAGATTAGACCAATATTTTATTCAATTGCAAACATTGACTATCTATACTTGCTAAATTAATTGCTATATGTATTTTCTTGCCTTCTTAAACTACTAGAAGCTATCTAATAACACTAGTAAATTAGAGTTTTTCTCTTTTCTTTTTAGATTAATTTCACTAAAAAATAGACTAGATTTTAAATTTTAAGTGTTTACAGATATATTTTTTTTTACTTCTCGTTATCTTCGACTTAATTTGTTAGAGAAAAATATTTTATTTTGATTAATTTTATGTTGAAATGAAATTATCACATTGAGAAGATTAAAATTGACGTGTGGTAACTCGGCACCCACTTATTTGAAAATCCAAGTTTGGTTTTTGCTATATATATATATATATACACTAAATATAAACTCTATATTTTTATGTATATGTATGCTTTACATATATATATACATAATTATATATTTATACTTCTGTGTGTGTGTTACTATAAACATACCATTATGGCCTACATATATAAACAATATATATACTTATTATTGTATGTACACTAGTTATTTAAAAAAATAAATATAAATGCTTATATGTTAAACATATGTACAATATATATGCTTATACATATAAAACACATATAGTTGATATTTTTATTTATATAAAATGAATACTTAGTTTATGCAAACAATGTAATGAAACACTATTTTTCTAATTTTGTTTTGAATTTTTTTATCTATCATGGAGAGTGCTAGGGTATATTCGTGAAATAGTTTTGAATATACTAAAATGTAAATATTTTAGGTTTTGGTAAACTTTATTATTATTATTATCATCATTTTTTTTGTAAATATTTATATTTAGTGTATCAAAATATTATTTGCCCAAAAAATATATATCCTAATTTTTGTGGGCAATATTATGGTAGATATTAAATTATAGTCTTTTTTGTAATTAATCCTAAATGCATAGCTACTTATGGTGGATAAAAAATTAATTCAACAAATAATTAATTATAACAATATGTTCGTATAAACTTCACTAGAGGTGCAATGAAGGAAAAGTAAGTATTTTTGAAATTCATTGAGTTGCTCGTAAATTGGCCCAAATACTCATGATCATCAAAAAAAAAATACATCATATGCACGATATTATTAAATGAAAAATATATGTAGAATGACAGTAAAATAAAAAATTTAATAAAAACCTACTTATTTTAAAAATTTAAAAAATGCAACAAATCAAAAAATATTTATGTATTAATATCCTATCAAAAAAGAAACAAATATATATATATATATATATATATATATATATATATATATATAACAATCAAAGCATAGTATAGTTTCTACAAGTAAGATGAAGGTTACTCCCACAAAGGATGAGATAGCATTGCTTTATAATATAAAGATTAGACCAATATTTTATTCAATTGCAAACATTGACTATCTATACTTGCTAAATTAATTGCTATATGTATTTTCTTGTCTTCTTAAACTACTAGAAGCTATCTAATAACACTAGTAAATTAGAGTTTTTCTCTTTTCTTTTTAGATTAATTTCACTAAAAAATAGACTAGATTTTTAATTTTAAGTGTTTACAGATATATATATATTTTTTACATCTCGTTATCTTCGACTTAATTTGTTAGAGAAAAATATTTTATTTTGATTAATTTTATGTTGAAATGAAATTATCACATTGAGAAGATTAAAATTGACTTGTGGTAACTCGGCACCCACTTATTTGAAAATCCAAGTTTGGTTTTTGCTATATATATATATACACTCTAAATATATATATATATATATATATATATATATACTAAATAGAAACTCTATATTTTTATGTATATGTATACTTTACTATATATATATATATATAGTTATATATTTATACTTGTGTGTGTGTGTTACTATAAACATACCATTATGGCCTACATATATAAACAATATATATACGTATTATTGTATGTACACTAGTTGTTTAAAAAAATAAATATAAATGCTTATATGTTAAACATATATACAATATATATGCTTATACATATAAAACACATATAGTGAATATTTTTATTCATATAAAATGAATACTTAGTTTTTGCAAACAATATTAGGAAACACTATTTTTCTAATTTTGTTTTGAATTTTTTAATCTATCATTGAGAGTGCTAGGGTATATTCGTGTTTTAGTTTTGAGTATACTAAAATATAAATATTTTAGGTTTAGGTAAACTTTATTATTATTATTATCATCTTTTTTTTTGTAAATATTTATATTTAGCGTATCAAAATATTAATTGCCCAAAAAATATATATCCTAATTTTTGTGGGCAATATTATAGTCGATATTAAATTATAGTCTTTTTTGTAACTAATCCTAATTGCATAGCTACTTATGGTGGATAAAAAATTAATTCGACAAATAATTAATTATAACAATATGTTTGTATGAACATCACAAGAGGTGCAATGAAGGAAAAGTAAGTTTTTTTGAAATTCATTGAGTTGCTCGTAAATTGGCACAAATAGTCATGATCATCAAAAAAAAATACATCATATGCACGATATTATTAAATAAAAAATATATCTAGAATGACAGTAAAATAAAAAATTTAATAAAAACCCACTTATTTTAAAAATTTAAAAATGCAACAAATCAAAAAATATTTATGTTTTAATATCCTATCAAAAAAGAAACAAACATATAATACCACAGTAGCACTTAAAAACTACTTATCATGTCATTTTTGTTTTAATATATTTGTATATGTTTTTCAAAAAATACATATTATATAATGTTTTTCAAAAACATATATACATTATACATATATTATGTATGTGTTTTTTAAAAATATAGAGAGTATATACATATTCTACTCTATATGAATAAATAGTAAACATATTGTTCTAATACATATATAATATTTTTTTTTTTCGAAAAAATATATACTTCATATACCTATACTATAATATCATATATGTATATTATATATATTTTTTGAAATAATACAAAGATAAAATATCTATATTGTATATGAATTTTGCATAAGCTCTATATGCATTTAAAAAAACATATACAATATGTATTTTAAAAAATATATGCACAATAATGTGTTGTGTATTATATATACATATACACAATATTATGCATTTTTATGTATATACAAATACACAATAGTATGTGTTGTTTATATATTCTATATTACTTTGAAAAATATATGTGTTGTGTATATACATTATTTTGACAATTTATGCATTGTCGTGAATATATTATTTTGAAAAATGCATGCATTATTTTGAATATATATATTGTATTGTTTGAAAAAAAAATGTATAATCTACATATACATTTTTCAAAAATGTGTATATAAATAAATACTCTATATTTTGTCCAAAATAATTTATAGTATATTTTTGCAAAGAATGCATATACAATACATGAACACTCTATATACAGTATATGTATATAGTATATACATACTATTATGTATGACTTTGGAAAAAAACTACTATATATATATATATATGTTTTTCAAAAATGTTGATTATATTACATATACATTATACATATACTATACAGAGTATATATATACAGTTTTCAAAATTATGTACTTTGTACACTATGCATGTTGTAAATACATATATATATTATATATACACAATGCATACTATTGCGCATATATTTTTCAAATATAATTTTTATATATCATATATGTTTTTTTAAAGCATATATATAAATATACTCTACATATAGTATACATATATTGTATACTTATTATTTCGAAAAAAATAGAGTCTACATATACTCTATACAGAGTATATGCATGTGTTTGTTTTTTGAAAAAATGTATATTGTATATGTTTATGAAATGATACATATACTATATATACATATATTAATACGCTTTTGAAATACATATACACAGTATATGCATACTCGGATCTATGCTTTCTAAAAATATATTATAGCATTTGCATTCCATTAAATATAAATAAATATCTTTTTTTTAATGATATGAAAGATAATTTTTAAGTACGTGCGTCTGCGTGACAGTGAAAAGTTATCTTTAGGTTAGATATCTGAGAATATCAAAACATAAATATAATTTATTTTGTTTTTTTATGTTAAAATATTAAATATTTTATCAATATTTTTATTTGATGACCGCTCTATATAATTTTTTCTTATTAAATTATTATCATCATTAACTAAATATTATCCTAACTAATTAGTTACAAGTATGCATAACTTACTTTTCTAATCTATTATATTAAAAATCATGTCAACTCTAAATTATTTAGTTGTTAAATTTATATATATAAATTCTACTCAATTCCTCATAAGCTCATCTGTATCCGAACAATATCAATAATACTTTATACCCGGCATAGAATCTAAGCAATTTTTTTTTTGTTTTTTTTTTCCGAATCAATGTATGAACATTTTGATTCTTGTAGGGGAACACGTACAAATACTAGAAGAAAAAGAAAATGTAAATCATATATAAAATGCAGAAATAAATCTTCAAGATACAATATTGACTTGAATAAAAAAAAAGAGCCGATCCTCCACATGTGGACTCTCTTGTAAATTTTATTCCTGAATTTCTAGTTCATAATGTCATAGCGTCAAATTTGTCATTATATTCGAGGATCTTCATCCTTATCTTGGATGTATCAACCCAAGTAATGTAGTCTTCCATGTTTCTATTCACGACGAATGCAGGATCAGTGATGGTTTCAGGGTCCATTTGAACATGCCCTTGGTAATTGAATGTCTCTGCTTCTTTTACATGCTCAGGAAACTTCAAATACACCAGTATCGACGACAGACTGTGTCTGCAAAAGTCAATCATGTCAACAACATTGACACAATATTACAAACAATCTCAGAAAGGCATCATATTTAAAACTAACTAATTGAAGAAAATGACATGTTATATGTAAGCAGATCAATTTACATTAAATTGGACTGTCAACTTCTCAATAGCAAATAAAACACTGTCGCCTGATTGGGGTGGGGGGTAGCTTTATTTTCTATCCAGAAAATAGTCTAGTGTGTGATTTGTCTAGTTCTACAAAACTTTTACATTTTGGAAGGAACATATCATACAGTGGTAATGCATTACGCCTTTCCTACTCTAAAATTTGCAAGGGACACGACACCGTTGCCAAAGCATCAGGCACGTCATGGCCCATTTGGCCCGCAGCAATGCAAATAGATGTGTCAAACAGAATGTGCCGGGCTGGCCCGGCCCATTTTTTGTGAGCACGACCGTTCTTTTGTGCTGGCTAGGCACGATTTATTCAAGCCAGGCCAGGCGGTAAATGTACCATGCTAGGTCACGCCCGTATGGGCCTTGTTAAAAAAATATAACATTTTTTTTTATTTTTAAAATTTTAAAGTTTTGTATTATACTATATATAAAATATATATTATATTATATATAGATAATGTTTATAATTTTAAATTTGTAACTTGAAAATTGTTGAATATAAAATATTAATAAAGTTTAAATTTTTTTTATTAATTTATAATAAATTTAGATTATAAATTATTAGAATAAAATTATTGAGTTTTAAAGAAAAAATTTTAATGCAAAAATAAATTAAACAAAAAATTTCGTTAAAAAAATTACAAAGTCAGAAAAACAAAAACAAACTAAATCTCCAATCGGTCAATAGATACCGAATCAAAGCAAATACAACGTAACGTAAATAAAAAAGTACACAATCAATACAAAATAAAATATCGAAATCAAAAAGCACAATCAAAAATAAATAACACAAATCTTCAACTGTTTTCTTGACCTTGATACATCAAAAATCAAAATCAAGTGGCAATGGCAAATGGCATGTGGCATGACATTGGCAACTGGCGTCTGGCAATGGGTAAGGGTAGAGGTGTCAAACGGGCTGGGCTGGCCCGCCACGTCCTGTTTGACACCTCTAGGTAGGGACAACCGACAACCATGTCAATCATCAATCGTCAATCGGCATGTCATAAGCATCATCAATCACAACTTCAAAATCACTATTATATGAATCATCATCATCAGCAATCAACTCCTTCACTTTCACAGCAGATGCAGTCATTGTCCCACCTCCAGTACGATCCTTGATGCAAAACCTCAAATCCTCACAATCTTTCAAATAGACCAAGGCCTCAATAATATCTAGACATAATCACGATCTTCTATCTAAAATCATATTCACTAACACAAAAAGTAGACTCTGATGCTACACTCGACACTGGAGATGTCAGTAAATCCCTTGTCATCCTAGATAACACGTGAAATGTAGACTCATAATATTTTAAGTCTCATATTGTTTTGTATTGATTTTGAGAAACGTAGACTCCTATCCAAAATAACATCTACCCCTACCCATTGCCAGTTGCCAATGTCACGCCACATGTCATTTGTCATTGTTACTTGATTTTGATTTTTGATGTCTCAATGTCACGAACACAGTTGATGATTTGTGTTATTTATTCTTTATTCTGCTTTTTGATTTCGATATTTTATTTTGTATTGATTGTGTACATTTTTATTTATGTTACGTTGTATTTGCTTTGGTTCGGTATCTATTGACCGATTGGACATTTAGTTTGCTTTTATTTTTGTGACTTTGTAATTTTTTTTAACTAAATTTTTTGGTTAATTTATTTTTGCATTTAAATTTTTTATTTAAAACTCAATAATCTTATTCTAATAATTTATAATCTAAATTTATTATAAATTAATAAAAAAAATTTAAACTTTATTAATATTTTATATTCAACAATTTTCAAGTTACAAATTTAAAATTATAAACATTATCTATATATAATATAATATATATTTTATATATAGTTTAATACATAAGTTTAAATTTTTTTTAAAAAAAATTATATTTTTATAACCAGGCCCGTATGGGCGTGACCTGGCATGGTACTTTTACTGCCGGGGCGGTGGGCCATGCCAGACCTGGCTTGAATAAATCATGACGGGCCAGGCACGGCACGGTTACCGTTTGATACCTCTACTTGCATTGCTGCGGGCCAAATGGGCCATGACGTGTCTGATGCTTTGACAACAATGTCGTGTCCCTTGCAAATTTAGGAGTAGGAAAGGGGTAATGCATTTCCACTTTATGATGTGTCCATTCCAGAAAGTAAAAGCATTGTAGAACTAGACAAATCACACACTAGACTATTTTCTGGATGGACAATAAAGCTACCCCCCACCCCAATCAGGTGACCGTGTTTTCTTTGCTGTTGAGAAGTAGGCAGTCCAATATAATGTAAATTGATCTGCTTAAATATAACATGTCATTCTCTTCAATTAGTTAGTTTTAAATATAATGCTTTTCTGAGTTTGTTTGTAATTTGGTACCAATGTTGTTGACATGATTGACTATTGCAGACGCAGACTGTCGTCGGTAATGGTGTATTTGAAGTTTACTGAGCATGTAAAGAAGCAGTGACATACAATGAGCAAGGGCATATTCGAATTGACCCTGAAACCATCACAGATCCTGCATTCTTCATGAATAATAACATGGAAGACTACATTACTTGGGTTGATACATCCAAGATAAGGATGAAGATCCTCGAATACAATGATAAATTTGATGACTATGCCATTATGAACTAGAAATTCAAGAATAGAATGTACAAGAGAGTCCGCATGTGGAGGACCGGGTCTTTTTTTTTATAATTCTAGTCTATCTTGTATCTTGAAGATTTATTTCTGCATTTTATATATGATTTACATTTTCTTTTTCTTCCAGTATTTGTACGTGTTCCCCTACAAGAATCAAAATGTTCATACATTGATTCGGAAAAAAAAAACAAAAAAAAAATTGCTTAGATTCTATGCCGGGTATAAAGTATGATTGATATTGTTCGGATACAGATGAGCTTATGAGGAATTGAGTAGAATTTATATATATAAATTTAACAACTAAATAATTTAGAGTTGACATGATTTTTAATATAATAGATTAGAAAAGTAAGTTATGCATAGTTGTCACTAATTAGTTAGGATAATATTTAGTTAATGATGATAATGATTTAATAAGAAAAAATTATATAGAGCGGTCATCAAATAAAAATATTGATAAAATAATCAATATTTTAACATAAAAAAATAAAATAAATTATATTTATGTTTTGATATTCTCAGATATCTAACCTAAAGATAACATTTCACTGTCACGCAGACGCACGTACTTAAAAATTATCTTTCATATCATTAAAAAAAGGATATTTATTTATATTTAATGGAATGCAAATGCTATAATATATTTTTAGAAAGCATAGATCCGAGTATGCATATACTGTGTATATGTATTTCAAAAGCGTATTAATATATGTATATATAGTATATGTATCATTTCATAAACATATACAATATACATTTTTTCAAAAAACAAACACATGCATATACTCTGTATAGAGTATATGTAGACTCTATTTTTTTCGAAATAATAAGTATACAATATATGTATACTATATGTAGAGTATATTTATATATATGCTTTAGAAAAACATATATGATATATACAAATTATATTTGAAAAATGTATGCGCAATAGTATGCATTGTGTATATATAATATATATGTATTTACAACATGCATTGTGTACAAGGTACATAATTTTGAAAACTGTATATATATACTCTGTATAGTATATGTATAATGTATATGTATTATAATCAACATTTTTGAAAAACATATATATATATATATATATATATATATATATATAGTATATTTTTTTAAAAGTCATACACAATAGTATGTACATACTCTACATATACTTACTGTATATAGAGTGTTCATGTATTGTATATGCATTCTTTGCAAAAATATACTATAAATTATTTTGGAAAAAATGTAGTATTCATCTATATACACATTTTTGAAAAATGTATATGTAGATTATATATTTTTTTTCAAATAATACAATATATATATTCAAAATAATGCATGCATTTTTCAAAATAATATATTCACGACAATGCATAAATTTTCAAAATAATGTATATACACAACACATACATTTTTCAAAGTAATATAGAGTATATAAACAACACATACTGTTGTGTATTTGTATATACATAACAATGCATACTATTGTGTATATGTATATATAATACACAACACATTATTGTGCATGTATTTTTTAAAATACATATTGTATATGTTTTTTTAAATGCATATAGAGCTTACGCATAATTCATATACAATATACATATTTTATCTTTGTATTATTTCAATATATATATATAGTATACATATATGATATTATAGTATAGGTATATGGAGTATACATTTTTTCGAAAAACAAATATTATATATGTATTAGAACAATATGTTTACTATTTATTCATATAGAGTAGAGTATGTATATACTCTATATTTTTAAAAAACACATACATAATATATGCATAATGTATATATGTTTTTGAAAAATATTATATAATATGTAATTTTTGAAAAACATATACAAATATATTAAAAGAAAAATGACATAATAGGTAGTTTTTAAGTGCTACTGTGGTATTATATGTTGGTTTCTTTTTTGATATGATATTAAAACATATATATTTTTTGAATTGTTGCATTTTTTAAATTTTTAAAATAAATGGGTTTTTATTAAATTTTTTATTTTACTGTCATTCTACATATATTTTTCATTTAATAATATCGTACATATGATGTATTTTTTTTTTTTGATAATCAAGAGTATTTGAGCCAATTTACGAGCAACTCAATGAATTTCAAAAAAACTTACTTTTCCTTCACTGCCCCTCTAGGGAAGTTCATACAAACATATTATTATAATTAATTATTTGTTGAATTAATTTTTTATACACCATAAGTAGCTATGCAATTAGGATTAGTTACAAAAAAGACTATAATTTAATATCGACCATAATATTGCCCACAAAAATTAGGATATATATTTTTTGGGCAATTAATATTTAAAAAAAAAAGATGATAATAATAATAATAAAGTTTATCTAAACCTAAAATATTTACATTTTAGTATGCTCAAAGCTAAAATACGAATATACCCTAGCACTCTCCATGATAGAATAAAAAATTCAAAATAAAATTAGAAAAATAATGTTTCATAACATTGTTTGTAAAAACTAAGTATTCATTTTATATGAATAAAAATATCCACTATATGTGTTAAATATGTATAAGCATATATATTGTATATATGTTTAACATATAAGCATTTATATTTATTTTTTTAAACTAGTGTACATACAATAATACGTATATATATTATTTATATCTGTAGGCCATAATGGTATGTTTATAGTAATACACACACATAAGTATAAATATATACCTATATATATATATATATATATATATATATATATATATATATATATATATATATATAAAGTATACATATACTTAAAAATATAGAGTTTAAATTTAGTATATATATATATATATTTAGAGTGTGTGTGTGTGTAGCAAAAACCAAACTTGGATTTTCAAATAAGTGGGTGCCGAGTTACCACAAGTCAATTTTAATCTTCCCAATGCGATAATTTCATTTCAACATAAAATTAATCAAAATAAAATATTTTTCTCTACCAAATTAAGTCGAAGATAACGAGAAGTAAAAAAAAATATATCTGTAAACACTTAAAATTAAAAATCTAGTCTATTTTTTAGTGATATTAATCTAAAAAGAAATGATAACAACTCTAATTTCCTAGTGTTATTAGATAGCTTCTAGTAGTTTAAGAAGACAAGAAAATACATATAGCAATTAATTTAGCAAGTATAGACAGTCAATCTTTGCAATTGAATAAACTCTTGGTCTAATCTTTATATTATTAAGCAATGCTATCTCATCCTTTGTAGGAGTAAATTTCATCTTACTTGTAGAAACTATATTATGCTTTGATTGTTATGCATATATATATTAGTAGTAATATGTTATATATGTGGTTTATCATAAATATGCATTAATAATAATGCGTGAGCGTGCTGCTTTAAAATTGTAAACAATATGGAATAGTGCGAAACAAAATTATATAATATAAAATAATAATAAAACTAATGACAAAAAAAAATATAAATCAAAAACATTCTTGTAAGCATTTTATTATATTCAAACTTTTTAAATATGGAATAATACACAATCAATTTATACATAAATTGGGATTTTGGGCATTTCTCGTTTGTGGTATTCCTTGTAAATTGGGGATGATCTAAAAACACGAATGATGGCAAGCATATTCTTTACCAAATCATCTTAGTAAATTGATGGCATGTGATGCGTGTCAATACATAAAAATGGTGTTAATATGTTATTTTTTTGGTTAGATAAATTATTCTAATCATCCACAAAAACAATAATAGATTTACTAATTGAAAGTGACATTTCACACAAATGTACTTCTTGAATGCCCAATATTTTCCAGCCTATATATGTATAATTTTTATTCAGGATGTCAACATTGACATAAGATAGCTCAATACAAACTCTGAAAATATTTTACATGAATTGATATATGATACTAGTATAGGAAAAATAAAAAGCCTCTTGTTTATAATGCATTATAAGACACTTAAAAAAAGTATTATAGGACACTCATTTATACTGAGTTATAAGAGACTTATTCATAATGAGTTATATGACACATGCTTTTAATGAGTAATAATGTATACATTTAAAATGAGTTATAATACAATTATTTATAATGTGTCAAAAGACATTCTCTTATAATGAGTTATAAGATATTCATTTCTAATTAACAATAAGACACTCATTTATAATAAGTTATGTGAGATTCATTTATAATGAATTATAAGATAACTATATATAATGAGTTACAATACATGCATTTATAACAAGTTTTAAGATCCACATTATTCTTGTATGATTTGAGATATAATCTATGGAATGATCCATTATTATTTAGAGGATGTATCGATCAAATTAAAAGAAGATGCATGTCCGAAAAAGAACAGACAATGATCATCCTCAAATATCATTTATTATTGTGTATAAGGTATTTTTGGTGGTAACAAAACTACTTAGAAGGTATTTTGACAGTAACAAAAATACTTTGAAGGTATTACAATCTAGTTTTTATTAGGTTTCATTTTTTTAAGTTTATCAATACATAGCACGATGGCGCGATAGATGCCAGAGATTGAGTAATATATATAGCAAATATGAAATGACACTTTAATTTATTCTAGAAGTGCAAATTTTTTAAAAATGTAGAATTGATTTCATAGCTTCTTTTCTTGCATCTTTTGGGAAAGAGTGCATCCTATTACTAGTAGATTATGTATCAAATGAGTGAAAGAAATAGCAGAGTGATGCAAAAATTATTGTGGGTTTCTTACACTAAAATATTTTCACCAAGTTTGACATGCTATGATATATAATATGCAAAAATTATTCCATAAGTATGTCACTACTGAGATAACAAAATAGGTCTACTCGATAGTTATTTAAAATCTCAAACTTTTTAGGTAGTTCATTAGCCGCTGTTAATAGTTGATTCATATGTATATTCTTATTTTTTGGCCTCAGCTATCATAATGATCAAGAATCGACATGATTTATAATTTTTTATTCTTTCGGCTTCGTAAGTATCATACTTATATAATTAACATATGGTTCCCTAAAGTTTCACTAGTGGGAACCATTCGAGTGAAAATAACTCATAAGAGTTATCACTACCTTATGAGTTATAATATACATGAACACCCCTCGAGGATTGCTTATCATTGTCCTTATCGATGATGATGCAACTCTACACTAAAGACGAAATTCTCAAGGGATGAAATCAGTTAATAGAATATTCTATATAATATCCATCTCAATCAAGAATTAATTCTTTTAAGATGTGTATAATGGATTGATTGTAAAATTATTTATACTATTGACTTCATAAGTGTCGTACTATTAATGATTAGTATACCCAAATTTTAGGTTTTAATGAATCTCGCACATCACAATTGGAAGGAATGTTACTTCATTCCTTACATATGCCTCAGCGAGCCTCATGGTTTACTTATTACTGTCTTTCATGATAATCTCATGCAAACATACTAATAGTAAAAATTTTAGTTCAATTTCTATTTAATTAACTATCCACCAATATCCAAAATGTAAAATAAATCAAAAACACAACAATTAACATAAAATCAATGTTACATCACATAAACTAAGTTATAAAAACCCTAGATCATACACTATTTTAATAGAAATTATTGAATCTACCCTAGAGAGTGGAGGATTTGAGAGTCATGCCCCCCAACTCTAGGAATTAATATTAAGTCTAGTGTCCCTTGTTAACTTATAGAGTCTCTAGGGAGCGCAAAAAATTTCCTAGAGTTTAGTAGCTAAACTGTGACATATGCTTGTTACATGGGGAAAGAAGAAGAATGGAGGACTCCCCAAAAATATTGTCATGACCAACTAGATAGAGTTTCAGCCAAGAATAGATACCAAAACTACATAAGACTTCATACTCTATCATTCAGCCAAAAACCTCCAAAAATCTATTGATTTCATGACTATTTATCAAAATCTACCAAAATTCCAAAGTTATAAAAGTAATCCAAAAAAATCTTAATTTTATATCTATGCATCATCAAATATTATCAAAATATATAAGAATATTTGATAATTTAAATTTTGAATAATCATCTGCAAATGAATGGGTAAGCAAAAATATCTAACAGAGAGACCAAAATGATATTCAAAAATGATCAACTCATCTAGAAAAAATTAGTATTAATGATTAGATATAACATTATGAATTTATATAACTACATTTAAAACTACACTAGAGATGTTTACTTATGGACTTCTTTTTTGGTAAAATCTTTCATTTGGTGGTAGAACTCAAACATCAAACATGGTGGAACATTAAGAATTAAACTACGGTATGAATGATACAAAAGAAAGGAGAATTCTGCTAGTAAGTGGACTGGATGAATTAACAAATGAAGCTTATAATAATTAATGGATTTATAAATATAAAACAAAAAGATGACAATATAAGAATCTACAAAGGAGAGATTTTAAAATGGGGGAGAATGTATTAGCTTTAAACTCTTGGCTTAAGTTATTCTCAGGGAAGTTGAAGTCCAGGTGGTATAGACCCTTTATAATAATGATTTTAACTCCTTATAGGCTAGTCATGGCGAAATCAAGATATAGAAAGGAATTAAAAGCAAATTGGTAAAAGGTGAAGCATTATACTACTTCAATAATAATTTTAGAAGATTTGAAAGAAGTAGAAAAAGAAATGGATGCATTCATGAAGTTTCAGCTTTAACTAGCACTATAACTTTGGAGATACAAAAAAAAAAAAGAAATCATGACAAACCCCAACATAATGACTTTGAAGATCTAGATAGAAAAAGCTCGAAGTACAATCCAACAAAAATTTGTGGCAACCTTAAATTCATATCATCCAATGGTGATGATGTCATGGCAATCCAAAAAGCCTTGGCATCCAGCAAATAAAAAGAAAAAAAGGAAGCCTCAAAAAAAATAATGGAAAATGATTCAATACTAAGAGAAAGTTTGGGAAAAAATAAAAAATGAGAGATTTTATGATGAAGTTAGCCTAAACAACCGAGATCACTAATATAAATAATAACTTATTGATAGTATAGTTATGGTAATTAAATGCAAAACTAATTGGGGTGCAACCAAAGAATAATTTATGGATAATGTGATGAAATAAATATAATCACTCACATAGATCATTTTATACACACAAATTTAGTCATAGAAATCAAATCCTATCATGACTCGCTAATATATCCATAAGAAGAATTAACCATACTATTTAGACATACTATGATTCTCAAACGTAATCATTGCAAATATTTATGTGGGATGGAAGGAAAGTATAATTTTATATAAATGCATAATTGTTTGGGGATGAGACATTACTTAAGTATGAGAGTTGTTTTGCATGCTAGATATCAAATAAAACTAGATATTTTTGTGATTATTCATGAAAATCTTCTAGCATGGTGATTTTTAGCTAGAGTAAGTTTCAAAGGGTATTTACTCAAATCATGGTTATTTTCAGGGCCGTGACTTTCTACCTTGGTTAAATAGTCAAAGTCGTGAATCATTCCAAGCACCATAATATTCTAATACAAGAGAGACACCAAAACCATGGTTTATATCCAATTCTATGACTTTGTATTATAGAGACTAAATATACAAACACAACTATTTCTAGTGACGCAACAATCTAAAGAAAGAAAATGACTAAAGTAATGGTTCATTCATAGAGCCACATCTTTGTGTTAAAGAGATGAAAAGAGAAAGCTATTGTATTCCAATGGTCATAACTTTTTACTTAAATTTTGCAACTCGTAATTTGAGTATAAAAGTACAAAATATGAAAATTTCAAAATAGAATTTTAGGGTGTGAGAGTAAAAATGAAAATATAGGGTTCGGGAGCATAATTTTACCAAGCCTAGGGGAGATCAATGAGCAAAGTAACAACACAAGGCACAAAATGAACTTTAAGAGTGGGAGTGAATTTTGACTCCACCTCAAGGTTCATGAAAATGTATTCTGGATTTACGGTTTGATTCCTAGACATCTTGAGGGCTATCCTTATAAACCTAGAATTCCATGAATTTTATCTCAAATTATATCATTTGAACTCCTCCTGAATGTCATAATAAATCGAAGTCCATGATTGGTATATTTGATTTTGCGTGATAGATACTTGATTAAAGAATTTTAATATTTTGATTTTATTGTATTTTGGTTTTTAATAAAAGTGATATTTATGTAAAATTAGAATTAGAATTTTATTATTAGTGAGTTCGTGCATGCTTTATTGGTGGATCATGATAAGTACACCATATAGAACACTCATGTGTAATGCTAGGAAAGAAGTGATAGTTCTTTTGATCATGAATTACAAGACAAACTTTTACATCAAAACTCATTGTTGAGTTAAGTTTAATCATATGAGTATGGTACATAAGAAGTCGAATGCATGAATAATTTTCTAAGCTAATCTATTGTGCATATCATAGAATAATTGGCCCTAAAATTATGTATAAATTTGATAAAATATTATCCAAAAAGTTTCATCTTTAATGTGAGAGTCATGTGACATCGTGTTAGATGATGATAGGTAAGGTGATAATAGTCTAATAATTTATTTTTTATTATATGACTCATAACAGTGAGATTTGAGGGAAAATATATACTATTTTTGCAAGTATGATGCATCAATGATGAAAAAATATATATTTTTCAGCTTGTAAATGATTGCATAAAATGTATGAACTTTTAAATGATTTTTGAGCGAAGATGATTTGTCATTTTTTTGATATTATACCAAGGGGATAGCTACGAGGAGAATATCATTAGGAATGACCCAATAGTTGATAACAATCTTGTATACTACTAGGAAATCATTTTTATAAGAGTCTAACCTTATTTTGTAACCAAACACAAATATCTAAACTATTTATATAAGCTATTATGAATAAAGGAGTTGAATATCCCTAAAATCTAAGAATCTTACTTAAAACTCAATCTTATCATCTCAACTAGAGCAATAACAAACTAATAATTGGTTAATTACCTATACAATCCCTATGTGACTTATATTGGAATAAAAATCTACTTTACCACATGTACAACCTATATACATGTGGGAATAGTTGGATAAGAGAACCTTGCCCAATTGAATTTTGAGAATTTGCTAAATCCAAAAAATTTAGAATCATTACCAAGTCACAATAATATGATACCAATTTATAAGTTGGCAAAATACTTATTTATATTGAGTTGATAATACACTCATTTATAACTAGTTGATGAGATAGTAATTTATAATGAGTTTATAGCATACTCATTTATAATAAGAAGATGCACATTTATAATGTATTAATAAGATGTTTGTTTTAATTTTTTGATATGATACTCATTTATAATGAGTTTATAAGATACTCATTTATAATGAGTTTATAAGATACTCATTTATAATGAGTTTATAAGATACTCATTTATAATGAGTTGACGAGATACTAGTTTACATTGAGTTACAAGAAACTCCTTTATAACGAGTTGATAAGATACCCTTTTATCAAATTGATGTGACACTCACGTGTAACAAATTGATAAAATACTTATTTATAAAGAGTTGATAAGACACTTATTTATGTAATAGCTTGATAAAACAATCAATTATAATGAATTGATAAGATATTAATTACAAGACAATCATTTAATGAGATGATAAATACTCATTTATCCAGCTGATTGGTCACTCTTTTGTAAAGAGTTGATAAGATGATCATTTATAAAAAGTTGACAACACACTTATTTACAATAACTTGATCAATATTCATATAAAATAAGTTGATATGATACTCTTTTATAATGAGTTGACATGATACTCACTTATAAAGTGTTGATATGACACTTATTTATAATGAGTCGATAAGACTCCTAAAGTGTTGATAAAATATTCATTTATAAAGAGCTGATAAAATATTTATTTATAATGAGTTGATAAGATACTCATCTATAATGAGTTGATAAGATACTAATTTATAATGAGTTGATAAGATATTCATTTATAATGAGTTTATAAAATACTCGTTTATTAGAAGTTGACATGATACTCATTTATAAAAGAATTGATATAGTATTCATTTATAATGAATTGATAAGAAAATTAGTCATGATGAGTTGATAAGATACTCCCTCATAATTATTTGATAAGATACTCCATCATAATAAGTTGATAAGATATTCATTTATAACGAGTTGAAAAGAGACTCATTTATAACTAATTTATAAGGTATTCTTTTATAACTAGTTGATAATACACTCAATTGTAATGAGTTAATACGATAATTTTTATAATGATTAGATATGATACTCATTTATATAGAATTGATAGGACATATGTTTATATTAAGTTAATAAGATACTCATTCTATTATGAGTTTTATAAGACACTCATTTATAACTAGTTGATAAGATAGTAGTATATAAAGATTTGTAAAGACACTCAATATAATGAGTTGATAATACTATCATTTATAACAAGTTGATAATATTGTCATTTATATTGAGTTGCTAAGACACTCATTTATAATGAGTTGATAAGACAATTATATATAACATGCTATTAATATACTTGTTTATGAGTTTTAAGATATTTCATTTAATATGTATTGATAAGATACTCATTTATAAAGATTTGAATAGTAATTAATTTATAATGAGTTGATAAAACACTCATTTATAATGAGTTGATTAGATACTCATTTATAATGAGTTGATTAGATACTCATTTATAATGAGTTAATAATACACTTATTATATTAAGTTAATAAGACACAATATTACAAAGAGATGTTAATATATTCATTAATAATTACTTGATTTGATATTCATTTATAAAGTGTTGATAACACGCTCAGTTATAATGACTTAATAAGATAAATATTTATAATAAGTTGATAAGACAAATATTTTTAATGAGTTGAAAAGGTAGTCTCTCATATTGAGTCGATAAGATTCTCATTTATAACGAGTTGATAGGATACTCATTTATAAAGAGTTTATAAGACAATCATTTATAAAATGTTGATGAGACATTATTTCATAATAAGTTGATAAGATACTCAATTATAGAGAGTTGATAAGATACTCATTTATAGAGAGTTGATAAGATACTCAATTATAGAGAGTTGATAAGATACTCAATTATAGAGAGTTGATAAGATACTCAATTATAGAGAGTTGATAAGATACTCATTTATAGAGAGTTGATAAGATACTCATTTATAGATAGTTGATAAGATACTCAATTATAGAGAGTTGATAAGATACTCAATTATAGAGAGTTGATAAGATACTCATTTATAGAGAGTTTATAAGATACTCATTTATAGAGAGTTGATAAGATACTCATTTATAGAGAGTTTATAAGATACTCATTTATAGAGAGTTGATAAGATACTTATTTATAGAGAGTTGATAAGATACTCATTTATAGAGAGTTGATAAGATACTCATTTATAGAGAGTTGATAAGATACTCATTTATAGAGAGTTGATAAGATACTCATTTATAGAGAGTTGATAAGATACTCATTTATAATGAGTTGATAAGATATTCTTTTATAATGAGGTGAAAATACACTTATTTATGAGAGAATATCTTATCAATAAGTTGATAAGTCATTCATTTTAATGACTTATTTTTTTTCTCATAATAATACATGAGAAAAAAATAGATACTCCTTTATAATAAATTTAAATGATACTCATTTATAATGAGTTAATTGATACTCATTTATGAGAAGTTAAAAAATCATTTATAAAGAATTAATAAGACATTTGTTTATAATGAGGTGAAAATACACTTATTTATAAGTAATTCTAAGATGATTATTTAAAATTAGTTATAAGACACTAGTTTATAATGAGTTAGCAAGGCGCTCATTGATAATGAGTTGATAAGACACTCATTTGTAATGAGTTCATAGGATATTCATTCATAATCATTTAATAAGATATTTATTTATAATAAGTTAATAAGGGACCCATTTATAACATGTTGACAAGATACTCATTATTATGTTTTAATAAATACTTATTTATAACAAGTAATAAGACACTCAATTATAATGAGTTATTACTCATTCATTTATAATGAGTAATAAGATGCTCATTTATAGTGAGTAATACGAAAACTATTAATAAAAAACTGTAATAAACTCATTTATAACAACTTGGTAAGATAGTAATTTATAATGAGTTGATAAGACACTCTCTCATTATGAGTTGATAAGAAACTCATTTATAATGTGTTGAGAAGAAGCTCATTTGTAACAAGTTGATATCTGTTTCTTTTATAACAAGTTGATAAAATATTTGTTTATAATGAGTTGTCAAGACACTCATTTATAGAGCATCGATAAAATACACATTTATTAGGAATTGATAAGATACTAATTTATTATGACTTGAAAAGACACTCAATCATAATGAGTTGTTAAGATATTCTTTGATAAGGAGTTTATATGACACTCATTTATAACGAGTTGATAATATATTAATTTATAAGTAGTTGATAAGGCACACTTTTTAATGACTTGATAAGGCACTCAAATTAATAATGAGTTGATAATACATTCATTAATAACTAGTTGATAATGCAAAAGTTTATAATTAGTCGATAAGACACCCATTTATAATGAGTAGGTATGACGCTTATTTATGATAAGTTCAAAAGACATATTTTCTAATGACTTGACAAGACGCTCATTTGGTACATATTTATAAGATAATCATTAATAATAAGTTCATAAAAATTTGTCTTATAATAAGTTGATAAGACACTCATTTATAATGAGTTGATAAGACGCTCATTTAATGAGTTGATAAGACATTTGTTTATAATATATTGATAATATACCCTTTTATAATGAGTTGATAAGACATTCATTTATAAAAATTTATAGATATTCATTTTTAAGGAGTAAGTCTCTCATTTATATAGAGTTATAAGGCAACTATTTTATTATGAGTTGCTAAGACACTCATTTATAACTAGTTAAAAATATAGTATTTATAATGAGTTGATAGGACACTCATTTAAACAAGTTGATGAGACAAAACTTACCCTTCATATTTCTTCAAGTGTCTGCAATGTTGTAGGTAACAGTGACACTAGCCTTCTAATCCCTAATATATCATGTTGTCGTGGTAATGCAACAATTTCCCAAAATTAATAATTAGTTTAAACATAAAAGTTATAATTGTACCTTTATTTGACGATGAGAATCACAACCATTTAAATTTTATAAGATAAGCATTACTATGACTTCCTGGTAATATTTCAACCATTAAGATCGTGTGATAAAGTAGAATATTTGTGCTACCAAGTTTATAAGATCATGATATATAAGGATCGTCATGACCAATTAAATATGATTTTTACCAAGAATAGATGTCAAAACTACATGGCTTATTATACTAGATATTTTACTAAATTCCTTTAAAAATTTGTTGATTTTATAATTATTTATAAAAACATACCAAAACTCTAAAGTTATAAAATTAATAAATAATTTCCTTTTTATGCATATACACTATCATAAAGTACTAAAATATCTATGAATGTTTGATAGTTTGAACATCGATAAGTTTCTTGCATCACTGATTTGTTCATGAATCTTTCCAAGAGTTGGATAAAAAAATTTTCCTAAATCCTAGCTTTATTTTTTTCTCATGCCCTAGAATACTCTCAAAATTTATAATTTACTCTTTTATACTCAAATTGCTAGATGCAAACTTAAGTCAAATAACATATCTATAGAGAATGAGTAGTGTTTTTTGTCACTTTCAAAGTTTAGAATGCAGTAATATTGAAAATATCTATGGCTACATATTTCGTCTCTAGAACATAAAATCATAGTATTGTAATGAACAATAAC
>JAREIK010010970.1:0-27549 GCA_029783825.1 Sapria himalayana
AAGACACATAGACAATTAGATAGAAAGATAGAAAGACAAATTGATAGATTGTCAAATTGATAGAAACATAGAAAGATAGATATATATATTAGCAAATAGATAGATAGATAGATATACCTGATAAACAGATTTATAGACTGAATAATAGATAGATAGATAGATAGACAGAATAGACAAATAAACAAATAGATAGAGAGTCAGATAGATAGATAGATAGACAGAAAAGTTTACAAATAAACAGATAGACAATTAGATAGATATACAAATAGACAGATAGACATATTGGTAGATAGAATGATAGAAAGTTAGACAGATAGACCGATATATATACACACACACACACATATATACATAACCAAATAGATAGATAGCTAGATAGATAGATATATATATATATAAATAAATATATAGATTGATAGTTAGATAGATAGACACATAAACAGAAAGATAGATACATAGGCAGATAGACATATAGAGATGTATACTTATAGATAGATCGATATATCGATAAATTTATAGATAGATAGGTAAAGAGATAGATAGATAGAGAGCTAGAAAGAAAGAAAAATAGATAGATATAAAGATAAATAGATAAAAAACAGAGAGACAGACAAATATACAGATTGCTAGATAAAGAGATAGAAAGGTAGACATATAGATAGATATAAGTTAGATATATAGACAGATCGACATAAATGATAGATTGATAGGTAGGCATATAGATATATAGACAGTGTGAAAGATATATAGATAGATATACAAATATAAATAGAGACAAATATACACATAGGTAGATAGACATTTAGAAAGAAAGACAAATATACACCTAGATAGATAGATACCCAAATAGCTAGATAGGTACATAGATAGATAGATATATAGATTGATAGATAGAAAAAAAGAAAAAAGAAAGAAAGTTATCTGTCTATATATCTATCTATCTATCTATTTGGCTATATATGTATCTATTTATCTATGTATCTATTTATCTATCTACACACACACACACACACACACACACAATATATATATATATATATGTCTACATGTCTCTCTATCTATTTATCAATCTATGTATCTGTGTATATGTCTACCATTCTATCTAATTATCTATATGTCTATCTGTATGTCTTTAAATCTATCTTTATCTGTCTATTTTGCTATATATCTAACTATAAATCTGTTTATATGTCTATTTATATATCTATCTATCTATGTATATGTCTATATGACTATCTGTCTAACTAACTATCTATCTTTCTTTCTTTGTATCTATCTATCTTTCTATCATTCTATATATCTATCTATTTATATAAATATCTATCATTCTATCTAGCTATCAGGTTATTTGGCTATCTATATTTCTATCTATCTATTTATCTATCTATCTATCTTTATATCTATCTTTCTATCGATCTTTCAATCTCTCTATCTTATATCTATCTGGCTATCGGGCTATCTAGCTATCTGTCTATCTATCTTTCTATCAATATATATATATATATATATATCTATTAATTTGTCTATCTGTCTATATATCTATCTTTTAATCTTCTAACTGTCTATCAGTCTATCTATCAATCTATCTGTTAATCTGCATATATATATATATATATCTATATATCTGTATACCAATCTATCTATCGAATTGTCTGTCTATCTATCTATTTGTCTATCTATATATATGTCTATCTTTCTACCTGTCTATATGTCTATTTGTCTATTTGTCTATATGTCTATCTGTATATATGTCTATTTATCTATTTGTCTATCTATTTATCTATAAATCTATCTATGTGATATTTTTCTAATTATCTACATATCTATCTATATGTCTATCTCTCGATGTATCTATATATCTATCTATTATCTATCTAATTGTCTATCTATTTATCTATCTATTTGTCTATCTATTTGTCTATCTCTCTCATTATCTATGTATCTATCTATTGTCTATCTATCTACATGTCTCTCTTTCAATATATATATATATATATATATTGTCTTTATATGTCTATCTGTATATCTATCTATCGATCTATCATTCTATCTATTTATATGTATATCTATATATCTATCTATCTGCCATTTTTTCTATTTGTATATCTATTTATCTATATGACTATTTATCAAATTTATTTATCTGGCTATCTCTGTTTATTTGTCTATCTGTCTATATGTCTATCTTTCTTATTTCTATCATTCTATCTATCTATCCATCTATTTGTCTATATGTCAATATGCCTATCTATCTATATGTTTATAAGTCTATATGTCTATTTGTTAATCTATAAATTTATCTATTTATCTATCTGTCTAATTATCTTTTGTCTATCTATCTATCTTTCTACATGTCTAACAATCTATCTGTATATTTATCTATTTATCTATCTTTATGTCTGTCTATCAGTTTATCTGTCTATTAGGCTATCTATCTATCTATGGTCTATCAATGTGTCAATATTTCTATTTATCTATCTGTCTATCTATTTATCTGTTTATGTGTCTATCTATCTATATATCTATCATTCTATCTGTCTATCTGTGTATCTATCTATCTATCTATCTATCTATCTGACTATATATAAATATATCTTTTTGCCTATATATCTTTCTATGTATATGTCTATATGACCATATTTCTCACTAACTAACTATCTATCTATCTATTTATCTATCTATCTTTCAATATATATATATATATATATATATATATATATATATCTATCTATCTATATATATCTATATATATCAATCTATCTACATATCTTGGTATCTAGGTATATGGCTATCTTGTTATATATCTTTTTATCTATATGTTTATCTATCTATATGAATATCAATCTACTTTATCTATCTAACTATCTATCTATTTATCTTTCTTTCTTTCAATCTGACTATATCTATTTATCTTTCTTTCTTTCAATCTGACTATCTATCTATCATTCTATCTGTCTATCTTATCTATCTATCTATTAGTTTATCTTTCTATCTATCTATTTATCTATCTCTTTATCTATCTATCTATATATCTATTTATCTTTCTAAATATCTTTCTATTTATCTATCTAGCTATATATCTTTTTGTTTATATATCTATTTGCCTATTTGGCTATCTCTCTATTTGTCTATCTCTCAATATGTCTTTCAATCTTTAATTCAATTATCAATTTAAAAATATGTCTATGTATCTATCTATCTGTCCGTCTGTCTATCTATCTATTGTCTGTCTGTCAATCTATTTATTTATCTATTTTGCTCTTTTATTTATATATCTATATATCCATTTGTCTAT
This sequence comes from Sapria himalayana, assembly GCA_029783825.1. Lineage (NCBI taxonomy): Eukaryota > Viridiplantae > Streptophyta > Magnoliopsida > Malpighiales > Rafflesiaceae > Sapria > Sapria himalayana. The sequence continues at coordinate 3,296 of JAREIK010010970.1, forward strand.
CTGGCTCTCTTTCTATCTATCTATTTATCTGTATGTATGTATGTCTGTATGTCTATCTGTCTATCTAACTATTTGTCGATCTATCAACCCATCTCTCTATCTATTTGTTTATATGTCTTTCGGTTTATCTGTATATTTGACAATCTATCAATTTGTCAATTTACTTATCTATCTATTTATATATCTGTGTATCTGTCTATATGTCTATCTTACTATATATTTATCTATCTTTCTATCTATCTTTCAATATATCTATTTGTCTATCTATTTATCATTCTATCTTTCTATCTATATATCTCTCTTTCTGAATATCTATCTATCTATCTATTTGTCTATATGTCTATCTGTATATCTATCTATCTATTTATATATCTATCAATCAATCTATCTATCTATCCATATCTATATCTATTTATTTATTTATTTGACTATCTTTCTATAGATTTATTTGTATATTTTTCTATTTGTCTATCTATCTATATGTCTTTCTATCTAATTGTCAATCTGCCTATCTCTTGATCTATTTTTATGAATTTCTATAAATCTCTCAATCTATCACTATGTCAATTTGTTAATCTGCCAATCTTTTAATTTATCTATTTGTCTATATATCTATCTATCTATATATATATTTGTGTATATATTTATATGGCTATTTGTTTATCTCTCTATATGTCTATCTGTCTATTCGTCAATCTATCTATATGTCTATCTAACTATTTGCATTTCTATATATCTATTTATCTGTCAATATATCTAAATATTAATCAATCTGCCGATCTATCTATCTTTAAATATATCTAACTATCTATCTGTCTATCTCTGTATATGTCTATCTTTTTATTAATCAATCAATCTTATGTCTATCTATCTATCAAATTTATGTCTATCTATCTTTATATATATATTTATATATATATATATATATATCTATTTGTCTATATGTTTATCTATGTATCTGTGCTCTATTTATATATTTAAATATCAATCAATATATCTTTCTATATCTATGTCTAATTGACTAGGTTTCTATCTATCAATCTATCAATCTATTTATCTTTCTATCTGCCATTTGCTAATCTTCCTATATGCCTATCTGCATATCTGTATATCTTCATATCTATTAATAGTCTATCTATCTATCTATTAGTCTATCAGTCTATTAGTCTATTAGTCTATCAGTCTATCAGTCTATCAGTCTATCTTTCTATCTTTCTATCTGTCTATCTATTTATCTTTATATTTATCTAAATTTTTTATCTATATGTCTATTTGTCTATATTTCTATTTGTCTATCTATCTGTATGTCTATTTTTCTATCGATCTAGAATATTTGTCTATCTACCTATCTATCTTTCTATCTATCTCTCGATTTATCTAATTCTCGATCTGTCTAATTGACTTTATTTTAGTTTGTCAATATATCAATTTATCTATCTATCTATTTATCTATCTATTTGTTTATCTATCTCTCTATTTATCTATATAACTATCTATCTATCTTTGTGTCTATCTGTCTATCTGACTTTCTATTTATCTGGGTATCTATATATGTTACAATCTGTTTATTTAACTATCTATCTATATATCTTTCTATTTGACTATCTATGTGTCTATTAGTCCATCTGTCTATTTGTCTATTAGTATGTCTATCTTTTAACTATCTATCTATCTAACTAATTAACTATCTATCTATCTATCTATATGTCTATATGTCAATCTATCTATCTGTCGATATGTTTATATATCTATCTGTCTATCTATTTATATATCTCTCTATCTATTTTTCTATCTGTCTATCTGTCTGTCTAGCTTTCTATTTATCTATACATCTGTCTGTCTATCTATCTATTTATTGTTCTATTAGTCTATTTGTCTATTTGTCTATCTGTATATCTATCTCTCTATCTATTTGTCTATCTACGTATCTTACTACATATATATGTATATGTCTATATGCCTCTCTATCTATTTATTTATTTATCTATCTATATATCTATCAATATATCTTTCTATCTATATATGTATTTATCTATATATCTATTTATCTAACTATCTATATGTCTCATTATCTAGCTGACTATCTATATATCTGTATATCTATCTATCTATCTATCATTCTGTCTATTTGACTATCTATTTTTCTATCTATCTAACTATTGATCGATCTATCTGTCTATCTATTTATATGGCTTCTTTCTCTCTGTCTATCTTGCTTCTATCTATCTATTTATTTTTCTATCTATTTATCTGTCTATCTATTTACTAGTCTTTATTTCTATCTATTTACCTATCTATCTACGTAATTAACCATCTGTGTAATTGTCTATCTATCTATCTAACTATATGCTATCTATCTATCTAACTATATGTTTATCTGTCTATCATTCTATCTATCCATATATCTGTCTATCTATCTATCTATATATCTGTATATCTTTCTATATATCTATCTATATGTATATCTGTATATCTTTCTATATAGCTATCTATCTATTTATTTATTTGTCTATTTTTCTATCTTTGTATTTATCTATCTATCTAACTTTCTATCTTACTATCTATCTATCTTATATTTTATCTCTGTATCTATCTATCTAACTTTCTAACTTTCTATCTTTCTATCTATCTATCTTTCTATCTTTTTATCTATCTATCTTACGAACTTACTATCTATCTGTTTGTCTATGTATCTTTCTGTCTATCTATATACTAGTCTATCTATCTATCTATTTATTAGTCTATATGTCTATCTATCTATCTATCTATATATCTATTTATATTTTTGTGTATCTTTCTATCTATCTATCTCTCTATCATCTATATATATATATATATCAACATTTCTGGATTTTTGGTTATGTTTCTATTTTTATATCTATCTATCTATCTATCTTACTATATGTCGATATGTCTATAAGTCTATCTGTCTATCTGGCTATCAGTATATCTGTCAATATGGCTTGTATATATCTATCTATTTGTCTATCTATCTATCTATCTATCTTCTATCTATTTGTATATTTGTCTATCTATATATCTATCCTTCTAACAAACTAACTATCTATCTATATGTCTTTTGTATATCTATCTATATTTTTCTATCTATATATCAGTCTATCTATATATCTATCTGTCTGTCTATCATTCCATCTATCTATCTATCTATTTGTATATCTATGAATCAATCAATCTATCTATCTATTTATATGTCTAACTATCTATCAATCTATTTGTCTATCTATCCATCTATCTAACTATCTATCTATCTATGTGTTTATTTTTCTAACAATCTATCTATTTATCTGTCTATCTGTTTATCTGTCTATTTGACAATTTGTATATCTAACTATCTTCTAATCTATCTTCTGTCTTCAATCTTCTATCTTTCTATCAATTTGTGTATCTGTGTATCTTTCTATGTTTTTATATGTTTATTTATCTATCTATCATCTGTATAACTATCTATTTGTCAATCTATATATTTGTCTATCTGTCTATTTATCTATCTATCTCTCTCTCTATTTGCCTATTTATCTATCTATCTGTATATATAGATATTTGTCTATCTATCTATATCTCTACATGTCTATGTATCTCCTTGTCTGTCTATCTATCTATCTCTGTATCTGACAATCTATCTATTTACCTTTTTATATCTATCTTTCTGACTATCTGTGTATCTATCTATCTGTATATATATATATATCTATCTATTTGTCTGTCTGTCTATCTATATATCTATTTATCTATGTGTCAATATTTCTATTTATCTATTTGTCCATCTGTCTATCTTTCTATCTATATGTCTGTATGTTAATCTAGCTATCTATTTATCTATCTGTCTGTCTTTCTATCGATCGATCTATCTATCTATCTGTCTGTCTATCTGTCTATCTATCAATCTATATGTCTTTCTATCTAACTATCTGTCACTTTCTAACTTGTTAATATGTATATCTGTCTATTTGTCTATGTGTTTATATGTCTATCTATCTATCTATTATATGTATATCTATCTATTTATCTAGCTAGCTATCTATCTATCTGTCTATCTTTCTATATGACTATTTGTTAATCTATCTATATGTTTTTATGTCAATCAATCAATCTATATATCTATCAATATATCTTTTTATATGTATGTCTGCCTATTTGTATGTTTGTATTTTTGTCTATCTATCTATATAACTATCTTTCTGTCTATATTTTTTTATCTTTGTCTATTTGTGTGAATATCTTTATGTCTATTTGTCTGTCAATTTATCTCTCTATCTATATATATATATATATATATATATGTACATATATACATATATATATATATATATCACTATTTCTATTTGTCTATCTGTCTATTTGTCTATCCATCTATCTATATAACTATCTATTTGTCAATCTCTCTATCTTTCTATATGTCTATCTATCTATCTAACTATTTATCTGTCTATATGTCTATCTATCTATGTGTCTATGTGTATATTTTTCAATCTGTCTAGCTATCTATCCGTCTATCTATCTATCTGTTTATCTATCTATCTATCTAACTATCTGTCTATCAATCTATTATTATATCTATCTATTTATTTGTCTATCTGCTTATTTGAATATCTATCTATCTCTATATCTATTTGTCTATCTATCTAACAATTTGTTTATCTATTTGACTATTATCTGTTATATATTTATCTATCCATTTTTCTTTTTGTCTATCTTTCTATCAGACTATTTATATATCTATATAACTGTCTATCTTTATATCTATCTCTTTATCTATATATCTGTCTTTTTGTGAATCTATCTATCTATCTATATGTATATCTGCCTATCTACCTAAATGCATATCTGCCTATTTGACTTATATGTGTATCTATATATCTATCTATCTGTCTTTCTGTCTATCTATCTTACTATCTATCGATCTATCTATCTGTCTATGTGTCTATTTGTGTGTCTATCTATCTATTTATCTATTTATCTATATGTCTATCGGTCTATCTATTTGTCTATCTTTCTGTGTATTTTTCAATCTACTTGTCTGTCTATCTATTTATCTATCTATCTATTTGTATGTTATCTATTTATCTATCTATTTATCTATCTATTTATCTAACTGTCAATCTGTTTATATGTAAATTTGTATACATATCTATCTATTTGTCTAACTCTATTTTTATTTATATATCTATCTATCTGTCTATCTGTATATCTATTTATTTATCTAGCTATACATCTACATATCTTTTATATGTCTATCTCTCTATCTGTCTAACTATGTATCTATATATAAGTATATCTATCTATCTATCTACCTATCTATTAGTCTATCTGTCTATCTTTATATCTATCTATCTATTTATGTGTTTGTTTGTGTGTCTATCTATTTATCTATTTGTCTATCTATCTATATATCTATATAAATAAATCTATCTATCTATATATCTATATAAATATATCTGTCTATCTATCGATCTATCTATCAATATCTCATTCCATCTTTTTATCTATCTATCTGTTTGTATGTCTGTCTATCTATATATCTGCTATCTTGATATCTCTCTATCTATCTTTCTAGTTGTCTTTCTGTCAAAATGTCTATCTATCTATATATTCATATATCTATCTATTTATCTTTCTTTCTATCTGTCAATCTCTCATTCTGTCAAGCTCTCTATTTGTCTGTGTGTGTATCTATCTTTTTGTCTATCTGGCTATCTATCTACTATCTATCTATCTATCTGTCAATCAATCAATATATCTTTATTTCTATCTGTCTATCTATATATCTACCAATCCTTAAATCTGTCTATTTGTCTTTTTTTTATCTATCTATATATTTATTTGTCTATCTGTCTATCTATCTATTTATCTATCTATATGTCTATCTATCTATCTGTCTATCTATCTAGCTGTCTATTTGTCCATCTATCTATGTATCTTTTTGTCTATTTGTCTATATGTCTATCTCTCTTCTATCTATCTATCTATCTATCTTTCTATATATGTATCTATCTTTCTGCCAATTTGTCTATCTATCTAATAGTCTATTTGTTTATCTATCTATTTTTATCTGTCAATTGGTTTATCTATTTATATGTATATCTTTCAATCTGTGTATCTATCTATCGGCCTGTCTATCAATCTGTCTATCTAACTAACTATCAATATTTCTACCTATATATCTATCTATTTTGCTATTTATCTATCTATATATCTATCTATTTGTATATCTATCTGTTAATCTATCTTTCTATCTGTCTATCTATTATTCTATGTATCAGTCTATTTGTGTATCTATTTTATATCATCGATCTATCTATATATCTATCTTTCTTTCTTTCAATCTTTGTCTGTCTATCTTTCTATCTATCTATTTATCTATCAATTTGTTTATCTATTTGTTTGTTATTAATCTATATTTCTATATGTCTAATTATCTATATTTCTATATGTCTACCTGTATATCTATCTATTTGTCTACCTATTTCTTTATCTATATATCAATCAAATGTCTATCTATCTATCTATCTGTCTGTCTATTTTTCGATCTATCAATCCATCTTTCTATCTATTTGTTTATATGTATATCTGTCTATCTATCTATTTTCTTATCTGTCAATTAACTTATCTATTTATTTATCTATCTGTCTGTCTATATATCTTTATATCTATCTATTTGTCTATCTATTTATCATTATATGTTTTTAACTATCTTTTTATCTGTATGTCTTTCTCTCTATCTGTCTATCTATCTTTCTGTCTATCTGTCTATAAATCAATATATCTATTTATCTATATGTCTTTCTGTATATCTGTCTATCTATTTATCTATCTATCAATCTATCAATAAGTCAATCTCTTAATCTGTTAATCTTTTAATTTTTATATTTGTCTCTATGTCTATCTGTCTATTCGTCAATCTATCAATATGACTATGTATCAATTTGTATTTCTATTTATCTGTCTATCCATCAATCTATCTAAATATTTATCAATCTGCCTATCTTTCTATCTATCTATCTATTTGTATACCTGTCTATCCATCGATCTATCTATAAATATACATATTTATATATATATATATATATATATATAAATAGATAGATAGATATATATATATATATATATATATATATATATCTAGCTAGCTATCGTTCTTTCTTTCTTTCTTTCTGTCTATCTATTTGTTTATCTATCTATCTATCTATTTATCTATCTGTTTATCTGTCTATTTGTCTCTCTATAGATATACAGATAGCTATTAGCCTATCTATAGATACACGAATAGCTATCAGATTGTTTATCTTTTTATCAATCTAACTATCTATTTATCTATCTATGTATTTGTCTGTCTGTCTATCTGTCTAGCTATTTGTCTATCTATCTATCTATTTGTCTATCTATCATTCTGTCAGTCTATCTGTATTTCTATTTGTCTAACTATCTGTCTGTCTGTCTATATGTGTATCTATCTATATATCTATCTTTCTGGCTATCTATTTTTCTATCAATAAATCAATCAATCAATTTATGTCTATATTTCTGACTATCTATCTATTTGTCTGTTAGTCTATCTGTTTATTTGTCTATTTATTAGTCAGTTTATCTATATGTATATCTATCTATTTATCTATCTATCTATCTATCTATTTGTCTATCTATTTTTTGATCTATCTATCTATCTATCTATCTGTAAATCTGTGTATCTATCTGTGTATCTATCTATCTGTCTATCTATCTGTCTATCTATTTATCAATTTGTCTTTCTATCTATCTATCTATCTATCTATTGGTCTATCTGTCTACCTATCTTAATGTCAATCTGTCCGTCTATCTTTCTACAAATCTGTCTGTCTATCTTTCTGCTTATCGTTCTTTCTATCCTTTTGTTTATTTACCTATCTATTTATCAATATATCTGTCTATCTATTTGTTTGTCTATTTAATTGTCTATATATATGTCTATCTATCTATCTATGTGTCTCTCTATCTTTATGTGTATCTATCAATATGTCTTTCTGTCTATCTATTCGTATGTATTTCTATATGTCTATCTATCTGTTTATTTGTCTCTCTCTCTCTCTCTATAAGTCTGTCTCTCTATGTGTCTATCTATATATCTATCTATTTGTTTGTCTATCTATCTGTCTATTTTCTATTTGTCTTTTGATCTATCTATCTATCTATCTATCTATCTATCTATCTGTCTATTTATTTGTCTATCTGTCTATCTATCTCTCTTATCTATATGTTTATCTATCTGTATGTCTATTTATTTATCTATATGTCTATTTGCATGTCTATCTATCTGTCTATTTTTCAATCTATATATATGTCTTTCTATTGGTCTATCTATCTTTATATCTATTTGTCTGTTAGTTTGTATATCTATATGTTTGTCTTACTGTCTATCTATCTATCTATCTGTCTCTCTGTCTATATGCCTGTCTTTCTATTGGTCTTTCTGTCTATCTATTTATCTGTCTTTATATATGTCTATCTTTTTTTAAGGTTTGTTTTATTAATATTAATTAGCCCTCTCTTTTTTGTGGTGGAATACCCTCGATCCAAACTACTTACTTGCTACCCATTACCGTTTTACAACCTTCTCTGTGACTCTATCAAACATTTTACTCAATACTTAATTTGATCTCTAAATCCTATATTGCATGTCAATTCTATTAAAACCATGCATTTATATGGTTTGTTCACCTAATTTTTTTTTATTAGGGCCTCTACTTCTACTATCCTTTCTGCTCCTTTCCCATGATCTTGCCTTTCTATTTTATCTCTTGTTGTATGTCTTTTTTTGAAGCTTCTTAACTATTGTACTCATCCTTCCCATTGCTCTATTCAGTTCCTCTATTCCTCCAATAACATACAAGCAAGTTTTCTGCAATTTCTTACTCATTTTTCCTTTTCTCTCTTACCTTTACATCATTTAAATTAAACTACATTCAAATAACACATATATCTAGCTAGTTAGAGGCTCTTTGAACTCTTGCTTCGGCCTCCCAACTGTATATCTCTTCTCCTCCATCTTTATATAATAATGTTCTTATTGCCTGTCTTTTATCCCCTTCCTCGTTCAGCTTGTGTTATGGTTCATATTTCTAGCATGTCTGTGTAATTATTGCATCTCCTCCACCTTGTACATGCTTACAAGCAATCCTTTACTATCATCTGCTTCCCTACTGCTAGCTGCTTTAATGTCCTACAACAAAGCATTCAAGAAAACACCCTATAATCTTCTAACTCAACCTTTTATAATTCCACCATCCGAAAACTAACTAAACAGTAACAAGCATTGCCAACCTACTCTGCTAAGAAATAACGAAATAGATATAATCAATTATAACATTTTTTCTATTTCCATTATCACCTTTACTCTTATAGTACAAGTAGTTAAACTACTCCTGGACTATCCATTTCTTTCATTCACTTGCATGCTACTAGCTGCATTTATTGCCAGGTCTGCTCTGCTAATAAAAGTAAGAGTAAACAACAATAGACTACTATCACTACCCTTAACCAAAGCCAGTTGTGTCAGGCTTTTTCGGTGGTTGTTGCACCTTTTTTCTTCAAGCAGTCAAATATATATAAGTTCAATATCTATGTAATTACTTTTTCCCTTTCCAATCTCATCTCTTGTGTTTATGTTCTTTCTTTTTATCTCCTAATATATGGGACACCTATTTTATCTAATTTTATTAAACCATGATATTTCATTGGAATGTTCTCTGCATTGAATACTTGCATCTATTTTTTTAAGTCTTCTTCTACGAATTTATCTGCTAGCGCATTTGCTTACCTATATATATATATATGAGTGATTGTTCCATTTATGTCTTTTAGGTGATTTTTGATCATTCTCACCTCCTCTTCATGCCTCTACATATCGATCTTGTTTGTGGCCAATCCCACAAGTAGGCTTAAGTCTACCTGGATTATGATGTTTTTTAGATTGTTGTCCTTACAAATTTGGAGAGCCATAATCTCTGCATGCAATGCTGAGAATGCTTTTTCCTTGATTGTAAATGCTTTGATTATTCTCCCCAGCGTATCTCTAATAGCTCCTCCTCCTCCTGCCACTCCCATTTCTTTTTTAAAAAAACCAATAGTGTTTAATGCTAACATTCCCTGTGTAGGTTTATTCCATCTAAAACTTTTCATATTTATTCTTTTAATCTTTTTTACCATTAGTCCCCAAATGTTCTTCATTCTTTAGTTTACCTCAGTTTCTCTCATTTTTAGGTCTAACAGCTAAAATATTTGAAATTTCTAATTTATTTTTTCTAATATATTTTTGGAATCCATTTTAATACCTTCAACCCTACTTTTATTCCTGGATTTCCATACGGCCTAAATTACTATATGCGGAACATTGTTCCTCACCCATATCATTAACCTGCAACTTTGCTTTTCATCTTTCAAATTGTTAATTATATCTTTTAAGGACACTTCTTTATATTTAAGGTTTGCCGCTTTTTCTAATGACCTCTAGATCTCTTCTATGATTTTCCCTTTTGAAAAAAGAAGATCCATGTCTTCAACGGCCATGTGACAACATTCACATCTTGTCTCGAGGCCATTCTTATACTTTTTTTTTGTATTTTCACATCCACTGGGATGACCTTGGATAGGACGTTCCATAAGAATATTTTTATTTTGTGTTGGTTCTCATTCTCTCATAGCCACTCAATATTTTTTGAACTGTTCGGCTAGTTCTCACTAAAATTCTAGCTGACTTTAAAGTTAATTTACCTTGAGATTTTCGCATCCATTTCCATTTACCTCTTATAAGGCTAGCCTAGATGTTTTTATTTTCTTTTAGCATCCACCAACATTTACATGACCAGGATTTGGCCATATATTTAAGACTAAACAGCCCTAGCTATGTTTCCGCCTTAGGGCAATATAAAGCTTCCCACTTTTTCTAGTGCAACTTGGGTTTACCATCCTTTTAGCCCCATAAAAAATTTGCCATTTCCGTTTCCAATTTTCTTATGAACTTTTTGATGGATGTATCATCATTAGAATATGAGCTAATGTGCTATTAAGAACATGTGATATTAAGATTACTATCCCTATCATGCTTAGTAATTCCTCTTTCCATCCCATGATTTTCATTTTTAATTTATCTAGAAGGGGGGGACTAGGTACTCATCTCTCAACCTACCTTCAAAGATTTGGCATCCTAAATAAGTAATCGCTCCTCTTTTTAGTGTGAAGCCAGTGGATTTTTTAATTCTTTGGGGAACCTTTTCAGGTGTTTTCCCCACAGTTATAAATTGGAATTTACTTCTATTTAATTTTTGCCCTGTCTCTTTTTCTACTACTTCAAAAAGCAACATCATATTTTTCATGAATTATTTGCTTGCATTAAAGAAAATTATAATATTGTCTGCATACAAAAGGAAGCAGATCACAAGGGTATTACATGGTTGTTTAAAAGGCAATATTTTTCCTACTCTTATTTTTTCTTTCATTTTCAATATTAGGGCTTCTAAATAAAGATTAAATAGAGAAGGCGATAGTGGATCCCCTTGTCTTAGCCCTCTTGTTGGAGAGAATTCTTTGCATACATGTCCATTTACCAGAATTTTAATTGAGACTTTTAATATACACCTATAAATCAAGTCTATCCAAAATTTTGAGAACCACATTATGTAACATAGAGTATTACATTCAACTCTATCAAATACTTTTGATTAATCTAATTTCATTGCCACTTAAATTGTCCATCATTAATATATTTTTGACGAAACACACTTGTTCATTAGATGATATTAGGTAGGATCTTTCTTAACCTGTTTTGAAGGATCTTCACTAGAATTTTATAAATCGAGTTGCATAGACTGATAGCTCTATAGTCCTTACATTTTTTAGGATTATCCTTTTTTGTTATTAATACGATAAAGGAGCAGGCCAATACCTTGGTGATTTCAGCTCCTGCAAAAATCTATGATATAGCTCATACCTTTTCTTCCTTGATAAGATCCCAACATTTTTGGAAGAAGCCATTTCCCCAACCATCTGGTCCTGCTACATTTTTTATGTTAATACTAAAAATGGCTTCCTTGACTTCTTCCAATAAGAATTCTTCTAGGTATTTATTGTCTTCTTCCGTGACTTTATTCTTTATAACCTAGAAAAGGGATGTACTCCTTTGCATTGTTAACCTGCATAAATGACTTTTGAAGAATTTTTTTATGTGCTCTATTATAACTTCCTCCTTCTCATTAAAATTCCCTTGTAAGTCTTTTATACCTTTTATTCATCATTTTAAAATAGTATTTTGGCCATTGTGTGGAAAATGTCTCCATCCTTCAGACATTTAATTTTGGTCCTTAATTTATAGAACATTTTCTTCATGTGTAGCCTTAATCTCATATTAGATTTTGCTTTGATGATTTCTCTCCTTTTGCTCTCTTTTTGCTCCTTTTCATATTCTACCTCTAAATTTTTTACTATTTCATCTGCCTCCTCAATCATTTTATTAACATTTCTGAAACTTTCGTATTCCATATAGTTAGGGCCATTTTAGTTTACGTAATTTAGCCGCAAAGATTTGTAGTGGATTGCTTGGAACATTCTCCATCCATGACCCCTTTAAAACTTTTTCGAAATCTTTATTCATATTCCACATATTTTGAAAATTAAAGTGTATAAATCTTGTTTCCTTCTTTAGAGTAGTTAGCAAGAGAGGGCAGTGGTGTGAATATGTTCTATTCAGATGGTTAACACATATGCCTCCCGAGGCTTCCACCCATTTTGTATTATATAAGAAATTGTTCAATCTAGACTATATTACTCCTCTCTTTTTCCAATTATTACACCATGTAAATTTGTGGCCAAGGTAATCTGCTTCCAGTAGGTTTGCTTAGTCAATTGCTTCGTTAATTTGAACGATCACCTCTGCATTAGAGTTTCTACCTCCTTTCTTTTCGTTTTGATTACTAATTACATTAAAGTCTCCAAGTATAATACATGGAGAATTTAGGCTGCTATTGTTTCCATTTCATGCTAGAAACTTTTCCTCTCATCTTTAGTATTTTTAGCATATACCAATGAAATAATTTCTTCTGGGTGGCTTCAAAATTTAAGGCATATTATTTGTTCCAAAATTTCAGAATATCCAATTTTATTATATCTTCCCATATAATACATATATGTATATTTGTCTATATATTTGTCTATCTATCAGTCTATCTATTAGTCTGTCTATCAGTCTATCTATCTATCTATATGTCTATCTGTTTATCTATCTATCTATCTGTCTATTTATCTATCTATATATCTATCTATCTGCTAGTCTGTCTATCTATCTATCTATCTATCTATATGTCTGTATGTGTATCTATCTATCTATTTATTTGTCTATCTATCTATATATCGATCTGTCTATTTATCTGTCAATCTATATATCTATCTATGTGTATATCAATTGGTATGTCTATCTGTATATCAATTTATTTGTCTAAATATCTGTCAATATATCAATCTATATGTTTCTATATATGTCTATCTATCTATCTATCTGTGTATCTATCTATCCATCTATCAATCTATATGTCTATCAATCAATAAATCTATCTGTCTATCTATCAATCAATCAATCTGTCTATCTATCTATTGTCTATATGTCTGACTATCTATCTATTTATCTATATAATTATCAGTCTATCTATCTATCTACATTTCTTCTATTTGAATGTCTATATGTATATCTATCTGTCTGTATATCTGTATGTCTATCTATTTGTCTATCTGTTTGTCTATCTATCTGTTTATCTATCTATCTATCTATTTATTTGTGTATCTATCTGGAAATTTGTCTATCTAACTACCTCTATATCTCTCTATCTATTTTTCAAGTATATCTCTATGTCTATATGTCTAACTATTTGTTTGTCTATCTGTCTGTATATCTATATAACTCTCTTTCAGTATATCTATTTATCTATTTGTCTATCAATTTATCTATATATCTATCTATTTATCTTTATGTATATCTATTTATCTATACATCAGTGTATTTGACTATCTATCTATCCGTCTATATGACTATCTATCTGTTGTATATCTATGTGTCTATCAATCTGTCTATTAATCAGTCAATCTATCTGTCTATCTATTTGTAGTTCTGTCTATCTATCTATCTGTCTATCTATCTGTCTAACTATCTAATTATCTATCTATTTATCTATCTATCTATCTACATGTATATCTATTTGACTATCTATCTGACTCACTGCCTATCTATTTGTATGTCTATCTGCCTATCTGTTAGACTATCAATCTGTCTATCTGTCTGTCAGACTATCTATCTATTTGTCTATCTATTTTTCTATCTTTCAGATTGTCTATCTATTTATCTATTTATTTATTTATCTATTTGTCTTTCTGAAAATATGTGTGTCTATCAATCAATCTATCTATCTAAGAATATATCTATTTATTTGTCTTTCTATCTATTTGTCTATCTGTTTATATATCTATTTATTTGTCTATTTATATATCTATTAATATTTCTGTATATATGTCTATCTATTTGTCAATCTATCTATATACCTACCTATCTGTCTATATATCTATTTATCTATATGTCTGTCTATATGTCTATATATTTGTATATCTATCAGTCTGTCTAAATGTTTATCTATCTATCAGTTTATCTATCAATCTATCTATTAGTTTATCTATTAATTTATTTATCTGCATATATATCAATCTATCTATCTATCGATTTATCTTTATGTCTATCTATCGATCTATCTGCCTATAATATATCTGTCTATCTATCTGTCTATCTATTCGTGTGTCTATCTATTATATATCTTCCTATTATATATCTATCTATTTGTGTGTCTATCTATCAGTCTATCTGTCTGTCTATTTGTTGTCTGTCTATCTGTCTATGTGATAGTTTGACTATGTTTTTATCTATCTATCTATTTATCAATCTATCCTTCTATTTGTCTATCTATCTGTCAATCGGTCTGTTTGTCTATCTATTTGTCTATCTAACTTTCTATCTATCTGTCTGTATATATGTCTATCAAAATATCTATCAATATGTCTGTCTATTTATATGTCTATCTATCTGACTTTCTATCTAACTATTTGTATATTTGTCTATCAAAATATCTATCATTCTATTTGTCTTTTTATATTTCTATCTATTTGTCTATCTTTATGTCTATCTATTTATATATCTATCTATCTATATAACTATCTATATATCTAACTGTCTGTCTATATGTTTGTCATTTTATCTGTATGTTAATCTAATTCTCTATCAATCTATCTATATGTCTATTTATCTATATATCTGTCTAACTGGCAATCTATTTGCCTATCTATCAGTTTGTTTATAAGCTTGTATATCTATCTATATATCTATCTATCTATCTGTCTATCTGTATATCTTTCTATCTATTGTCCATCTATCTCTCTAAATATCTATGTATATGTATATCTTTCTGTCTGTCGATCTATCTATCTATTTATTTATCTGCTAATCTATCTATGTGTCTATCTATCTATCTATCTATTAGACTATCGGTCTATCTATTTGTCTATCTATCTGTCTATATATCTATTTGTCAATCTATATGTCAATTTGTCTGTATATCTGTCTCTATATCTGTTAATCTATCTGTCTATTTGTCTGTCTATATGTCTCTATCTCTCTATCTCTCTATCTATATGTTTAATTATATATTTTTATATATTTCTATCTATTTATATGTCTGTCTATATCTCTATTTGACTATCATTATATCTGTCTATTTGTTTGTCTATATATTTATCTATCTATTTGTATATATTTCTATCTATTTATCTTTCTGTCTATCTGTCTATCTTTCTATGTATCTGTTTGTAAATTTTATGTCTACCTATTTGTTTATTTATCTATATATCTAGTTGTCTATATATCTATCTAACTTTTTATGTGTCTATCTATCTATTTTTCTATAAATATATCTATCTATTTATCTGAATAACTATATTTCTATCTATCTATTTATCTATCTGTCTATCAGTTTGTCTATTTATATATCTATCTATATATCTGTTAGTCTGTCAGTCTATATATCTATTTGTTAATCTCTCTGTTTATCAGTGTATTTATCTATATGTTAATCTCTTTGTCTAAATGTTTGACTATCTATCTGTCAATCAACTTGTATGTCTATCTATCTGTCTATATGTCAATCTATCAATTTGTCTATCTATCTTTGTGTCTATCTTTATATTTGTCTATCTGTCTAGCAAACATTCTAAATATTTATTTATCTATTTGTCTGTCTATCTGTCTATATAAGTATTAATCTATTTCTCTATCTATGTGTCTAACTATCTGTCTAGTTATTTGTCTATTTATCTATCTATTTGTTTGTCAATCTTTCTATCTATTTGTCTATCTATAAGACTATTTATCTACTGATCTATATTTCTTTTAATCAGTCTACCTTTCTTTTTGTCTATCTGTCTATCTATCTATTTATCTAGATGTCTATCTATCTGTGTATCTGTCTGTCTATATGTCTATCTAGCTGTCTATCTATCTATCTATCTATCTATCTATCTATTTATCTATCTATCGGTCTATCTATTTATATGTCTGTCTGTATATCTATCAATCAATTAATCTATATATCTATTTAGTTATCTGTCCATCTGTTTGTCAATATATCTATTTGTCTATCTATCTATCTATATATTTATCTATCTGTCTATCTGTGTAACTATCTTTCTGTATATCTGTGTAACTATCTTTCTGTATATCTATTTATATATTTGTTTATCTATCTGTCTTTTTATCTATCAGTCTGTCTATTTATCTATTTATCACTGTATTTGTCTATATATCTATATATCTGTCTATCTATCCATTTATTTGGCTGTCTATCTATCTATATATCTATATGTCTATATATCTATGTATCTGTCTTTATGTTAGTCAATCTATTTGTCTATTTGTTTATAGTTCTGTCTATCTATCTATCTATCTTTCTATCTAACTAAATATCTATTTATCTATCTGTCTATCTATTTGTCTATCTGTCTGTCTATCTGCATGTCTATTTGTATGTCAATCTATCTATCTATTAGACTATCTGTCTGCCTACCAATTTATCTAACAATTTATCTATTTGTCTGTCAATTTGTATGTCTTCAGTCTGTCTATATATTTATCTGTCTATTTATCTATCTATTTGTCAGTCTGAATATCTATGTGGCTATCTATCTATCTATCTAATTATCTATCTATTTATTTATCTTTCTATTTGTTTGTCTGTCTGTGTATCTATCTATTTATATGTCTTTGAATCAATCAATCTATCTATCTATAGATATGTATAAATGTCTATTTATTTATATATCTATATATATACCTACATGTCTGTCTGTCTATCTATCTGTATGTCTATATGTCTTTATATTTGTATATCTATCTGTCTGTCTAAATGTCTATCTATATATTTGTCTATCTGTCAGTTGATCTATTTGTTTATCTTTTAGTTTATCTATCAGCATATTGATCAATCAATCTATCTGTCTATTTATCGATCTATCTGTTTTTCTATTTATCTATCTATCTATGTATTGATTTATCTTCCTATTATCTATTTGTCTATCTGTCTATCTGTCTATCTATCTATATATTAGTCTGTCTATCTATCAGTCCATTTGTCTGTCTATTTGTCATCTGTCTATCTGTCTATCTGATAGTTTGATTATCATTCTATCTATCTATCTATCTATCTCTCAATCTATTCATCTATTTGTCAATATATCAATCTATTTATCTATGTATCTATCTATCTATTTGTATGTCTATCAATCTATCTACTTGATATTAATCTGTCTATCTGACTTTCAATTTGTTTGTCTATATATTTGTCTATCGAACTATTTGTCAATATGTCTATCTATTTATCTATCTATCAATCTATCTATCTTTATGTCTATCGATCTATCTATCTATCTATCTGATTGTCTATATATCTATATGTCTATATGTTTGTCATTCTGTCTCTCTACAAATCTAATTGTGTATCGAACTGTCTATATGTCTATCTATATAAATATCTATCTATCAGGCTATCTATTTGTCTATCTATTAGTTTGTTTATATGCTTGTATATCTATATGGCTATCTATCTATCTATCTATTTGTCTGTCTGTCTATCTATTTGTCTATCTATCTATCTAAATATCTGTGGATATGTTTGTCTATATGTCTGTCGATCTGTTTATCTATCTATTTTTCTGTTGATCTATCTATGTGTCTATCTATCTGTCTATGTGTCTATCTATCTATTAATCAGCCAGTCGATCTATTTGTCTATCTATCTATCTGTATATCTATCTATCAATCTATCTATCAATCTATATGTCTATCTGTCTATCTATCTCTCTATCAAAATATCAGTATATTTATCTAGTAATCAATCAATCTATCTGTCTATCTATCTGTCTGTTTTTCTCTCTATTAGTATATTTATATATCTGTCTATCTATCTGTCTATATGTTTTTCTATCTATCTATCTATTTTTATATCCATCTATCTTTCTATCTGTCTGTCTATCTATCTGTGTATCTATTGGTAAATTTTATGTCTACCTATTTGTTTATCTGTCTATATATCTAGGTATCTATATATCTATCTATCTTTTTATGTGTTTATCTGTCTATTTATCTGTAAATCTATCTGTCTATATATCTATATATCTATCTTTATATCTGTCTATTTTTTTATTTGTCTACCTATCTATCTATATGTCTATCTATCTATCTATCTATATATTTGTATGTCTGACTATCTATCTATCTATCTATCTATCAGTCAATATGTTAGTCTATCAGTCTATCTATCTATATTTTAATCTATTTGTCTATATGTTTGTCTATCTATCTGTCAATCTATTTGTCTGTCTATCTGTCTATCTATATGGTTGTATATCTGTTTGTCTATCTATCTTTCAAACTTTCTATCTATCTATTTATATATTTGTCTACCTAATCCGTCTGTCTGTATATCTATCTGTCTATGTATTTGACTAACTATCTATCAATTTTTCTATCTATCTGTCTATCTATCTATGTATCTATCTATATGTCTATCTTTCTATCTATCTATTAATCGATTTGTCAATCAATCAATCAATCAATCTATCTATCTGTCAATCTGTTTGTATGGTTGTCCATGTATCAATCTAACTATCTATCTATTATTTATCTGTGTATTAATCTATCTGTATGTATTTCAATCTGTCTGTCTATAAATGTATTTATCTGCCTGTCATTATAACTATCTATCTTTCTATATTTCTTTCTATCTGTTTGATTGTATATCTATCTGTCTATATGTCTATGAATCTATATTTCTATCTGTCTATATATCTATCTATTTATTAATCAATTTATCTATCTATTTGTCTATCTATATGTCTGTCTATCTGTATGTCTATCTCTCTGTCTATATGTCTGTCTATCTATATGACTGTCTATCTGTTTATCTTTCTATCTATCTTTTTGTCTATCTGTATGTATATGTGTTTATATATCTTTATATCTATCTATGTGTATATCTATTAGTGTTTCTGTCTATGTATCTATATATCTATTTATCCATCTGTCTGTCTGTCTATCTATTTATCTATCTAACTATCTGTCTATATGTCTATATACCTTTTTGTATATCAAGGTATCTATTTGTCTGTCTGTCTGTCTGTCTATCTATCTATATGGAAATCTATATATCTATCTATATATCTATCTGTCTATCTATTTGTTTGTCTATCAGCCTGTCTATCTAGTTGTTTAACTATTTATATATCTGTCTATCTATATTTCTCTCTATATGTCTATATATCTGTCTCTCTATCTATTTGTCTATATATGTATCTATTTATCTATTGATGTATATGTTTATCTATCTGTCTGTCTGTTTGTCTATTTATCTATCTGTCTATCTATCTATTTGTATATATATATATATATATATATCTATCTGTCTATCTGTCAATTTATATGTCTATCTGTTTGTCTATTTATCTATCTATCTATCCATCTATTTGTATATCTATCTGTTAATCAGTCTATCTTTCTATCTACATATCTATCTATATGTTTGTCTATCTATTTATCGATCTATCTATATTTATCTCTATCTATCTATCTTTATGTCTATCTGTCAATCTATTTATCTATATGACTATCTATATATTTGTCTATCTAATTATTTAATTTTTTATCTATCTGTATGTGTATCTGTCTATCTAATTTGTTTGTCTGTATATCTATCTATCAATATATCTATCTATTTGTGTGTCTATCTGTCTATCTATATGTATATTTATCTATTTATCTGTCTGTCTCTCTATATGTTTGTCTATCTATCTATCTATCTCTCTATTTGTCTTTTTGTTTGTCCATATATTTTTCAATATGCCTGTCTATCAATTTGTTTATCTATATGTCTATTACTTGGTAAATCTGACTATCTATCTGGCTATCAATTTTTCTATCTATCTATCTATCTATCTATATATTTGTTTGTCTATTTGTCTGTCTGTCTATATTACTAACACTCTATCTATTTATATATCTATCTATCTATTTTTATTTCTGACTATCTATCTATCTTTCTCTCTTTCAATCTGTCTATTTATTGTATGTCGGTCTATCTATTTATCTATTTTTCTATTTATCTATCTACTTTCAATCTATCTGTCTATATGTCTGTCTATTAGTGAGCATATCTACCTATCTATCTATCAGTCTATCTATCTGTCTATCTGTCTGTCTATTTATTTATCTATCTATTCATCTATATGCGTGTCTATCTATTTATCTTTCTATCTATCTATCTATCTATCTATATCTATATCTATCTGTCTGTCTGTCTGTCTATCTTTCTATCTATATATCTAAATGTATATCTATCTGTCTATTTGTCTATCTATCAATCTATCTATATATCTGTCTGTCTATCTATCTGTCTACTTGTCTATTTGTCTGACTACCTATTTATCCATCTATATGTCTGTGTATCTATCTATCTGTCTGTTTTTCTATCAATCTATTTTTTTATTTATCTGTCTGTCTATTTATCTGTTTATCTCTATATCTATCTGTGTGTCTATCTGTGTGTATATCTATCTGTCTACTTTACAATCTATCTGTCTATATTTTATGTTTTATATATATCTATCTCTCTGTATATCAATTTGTCTGTATGTCTATCTGTCTGTCTATTTGTCGGTGTATCTATCTATCTATTTGCCTACTTATCTATATGTCTATCTATCTATCATTATGACTGACTATCTATTTGTTTATCTATCTATCTATTTGTATATATATCTATTTTTTTATCTATCTATTTATTTGTCTATCTATCTATTTTTCTATCTATATATCTATGAGTTTGACTATCTATGTGTCTATTTCTTGGTGTACCTAACTATCTATCTTTCTATCTTTTTAGATTTTTATATATTTATCTTTCTGTCTGTCTATTTATCTATATATCAATCTGTCTCTCTATTTGTGTGTATATCTATCATTCTATTTGTTTATTTATCTATTTGTCAATCTATTTGTCACCTTGTCATTTTGTCTATCTATTCATCTATCTATTTATCTGTCTGTCTATCTGTTTGCCAATATGTCAGTCTATAAATCTATCTATCTATATGTCTATATGTCTATCTATATGTCTATCTAACTTTTTGTCTATCTATCTATCTATATTTGTCGGTATATCTATCTTTATCTCTCTCTCTCTCTCTATCTGTCTATCTATCTGTCTATATGTTTCTTTATATGACTATTTGTCTATCTATCTATCTATCTATTTGTCTATATATCTTGTTATTTATATATCAGTCTTTCTATCCATATGTATGTCTAAATGACTATCTATCTTTATGTCTATATGTCTGTCTATCTGTCTATCTATCTCTCTATCTATCTATCTATCAATCTGTTTGTTTGTCTATCTATCTATCTATCTATCTATCTATCTATCTATCTATGTGTTTATATATCTGTTTATCTATCTGTCAAACTATCTATCAATCTGTCTGTCTATCTATCTTTCTATATTTTGGCTATTTATTTATCTATATGTCTCTTTATATATCTATTTATCTATCTGTTTATCTATCTGTCTATCTAT
This sequence comes from Sapria himalayana, assembly GCA_029783825.1. Classification (NCBI taxonomy): domain Eukaryota; kingdom Viridiplantae; phylum Streptophyta; class Magnoliopsida; order Malpighiales; family Rafflesiaceae; genus Sapria; species Sapria himalayana. The sequence goes on from JAREIK010010970.1 coordinate 25,495, forward strand.
CAGTCTATCTATCTATTTGTTTATCTATTTGTCTATCTGGTTATCTATCAATCTGTCTTTTGGTCTATCTATCTATTTAGTTATATGTGTATATGTCTATCTATCTATATGTTTGTCTATCTATCTATATGTCAATCTGTATATCTATCTATCTATCTATATAGTTTATCTATCTATCTATCTATCAATTTATCTATCTATCTGTCTATTTATATATATATCTATCTGTCTAACTATTTGCCTATCTATCTATCTTTCTAAATATCTATCAATATGTCTATCTATTTATTTGTCTATCTATCTTTATATATGTGTATCTATCTAATTATCTATCTATCTATTTGTTTATCTATTTGTCTATTGATCTTTCTATTAATTTATCTATCTATATATCTATTTATCTGCATATCTATATGTCTATCTATCTATCAATTTGTCTATCTATCTGTCTATATATCTATTTATCTATCTGTTTATTTGTCTATCTGTCAAACTATCTGTCTATCTATCTATCTTTCAATTTGTTTATTTATCTGTCTATATGTCTCTCTTTATATATATTTTTCTATTTATCTATATATTTTTCTGTCTCTCTATCTATCTATTTTTCTATCTAATATTCTATCTATGTGCATGTCTATCTATCAGGCTGTCTATCTATCTTTCTATCTATCTGTCTATCTATCTGTCTATCTATCTATGTGTCAATCTATCTATTTGTATATCTAACTATCTATTTGTGTATATATCTATCTATCAGTTGATCTATCTATCTATCTGATCTCTCTTTCTATCTATTTGTCTATCTTTCTATCTATCTTTCTGTCAATCTATCTCTGTATCTATTTGTCAATTTGTGTATCTATTTATCTATCTCTCTATCTGTCGATATGTTTATCTATTTGTTTGTCTCCATGTCTGTTTATCAATCTATCTGTCTATCTATATATATATATCTGTCTACCTATTTATCTGTTAATTTGTTTATCAATCATTCTATCTGTCTATGTATCTATTTGTCTATCTGTGTATCTTTATGTCTATATATCTGTCTGTCTACCTGTCTGACTATCTGTCTATATATATTATTTTTTATATATCTATTCTATTTGTTTATCAATTTGTCTGTTTGTCTATTTGTTTATCTATTTATCTATCTTTCTATCTTCCTGTCTATTTATCTATCTATCTTTCTATCTATTTACTATCTATCTATCTATCCATATATCTATCTATTTATCTATCTATCTATATGTCTATCTCTCTCTTTATTTGTCTATCTATCAATTTTTCTATCTGTTTGTCTATCTATCTATTTATCTATCTATCTATCTGGCTGTCTATCTGTGGGTCTATCTATTTGTCTACCATTATGTATATCAATCAATATATATGTTTGTCTACATGTCTGTCTATTTGTCTAAATATTAGGTTGTCTATATATCTATCTATTTTTATTGCTATCTAGCTATCTATCTATCTATCTATCTATCTGTCTATCTATCTATCTTTCTTTCTTTCTATTTGTCTGTCTAACTATTTCTCTATATGTGTATATATCTACCTATCTTTGTGTCTGTCTATCTGAATATATAACTTTCTATCTATCTTTTTGTATATCTATCTATTTATCTGTCAATCTATCTATCTCTCTGTTTGTCGATCTACATGTCTATCTATCTGTCAATATGTCTATCTTTCTATCTATCTATCTTACTATCTAAATATCTAACTATATGTCTGTCTATCTATCTAAATGTCAAATTGTCTATTATCTGTCTGTCTATCTGTCTGTCAATCTGTATGTCTACCTGTCTGTTTGTCTCTCTATCTAACTATCTATCTATTTATTTATCTATTTGTCTGCCTATCTATCTGTCTATCTATCTATCTATCTATCTGTCTATCTGTCTATCAATCTATCTATATATATGTCTGTCTATCTGTCTATATATATGTTTGTAATCTATTTATCAATCTTTTTATGTATGTATGTATGTATGTATCTATCTATCTTCTATATATCTATATATATTGCTACTTTATATCTATGTC
>JAREIK010010971.1:0-43892 GCA_029783825.1 Sapria himalayana
CTTTTAGATGCTTTTTAGGATTCTTGAATGCTTTTTTCTTAAACCATATCTAGACTTCATATATCTTGCCCATAGGCTATCATTCTGCATGAGCCTCCACCAGTTCTTACATGCCTAGGCTTTGGCCATATCATTTAGCTTATTTAAACCTTGACCCACTTCCTCCTTTAAACAACATATGTCTTCCTATTTTTTTCAATGTAGCTTATTTTTTCCTGATTTTTTATCCCATAAAAATTAGCCATCTCCTTTTCTAAATTGTTCAAAACCTTCTTTGAAGGCTGTAAGGTCATTAAGATATATGTAATGGATCATTGTAAAACATGTTTGATTAATGTGATTTGGCCCACCATACTTAACATATTTTTCTTCCATCCCATTATTTTACCTCTTAACTTATTTATTAAAAAAGTTAAATATTCTTCCTTCAGTCTTCCTTCATAGATAGGACATCCTAAATACATTAACGTCCCTTTACTCTGTTCAAAACTTGTAATTCTTTTAATTCTTTGGACTGTCCTATCAGGTGCTTTTCTCGAGACCACAAATTGACATTAGTTTTTTTAAGCTGTTGACTCGTTTCTTCCTCTACAATATCAAATAGACTCATCATGTTCTTCAGTGATGTGCTCCCAACATTAGTGAAAAAATTAAATAATCTGCATATGCTAAACAACTTACAATTGGAGTTTGTCTAGGTTGTTTAAAGCTAATAATCTTACATTCCTTCATTTTTTATTTTAAATTTATTATTAACAATTCTATATATATATATATATAATATAAATAATAGGGGATAAAGGATCCCCCTGTCTAAGTCCTCTGACTGGCTTAAATTCTCCGCCTACTTCTCCATTAATTAAAATTTTAACTCATGTACTAGAAATGCATCTATACATTAGATCAAACCAAAATTTTGAGAATCCATTTTCCTCATTGTATAATAAAATATCTCATTCAACTCTGTCAAATGCCTTAGACAAATCTAACTTCATAACCACATTATGACCCTAACTTTAGCCCCTAATTCCTTTATCAATTCTATAGTTAAATTAATTTTATCCATCATTAATCTATTTTTAACAAATCCTGCTTGTTTTGGTGATATGATGGAGGGAATTACCCTAATTAGCCTATTTTGAAAGACTTTAGCCAGAATTTTATACACCGAGTTCATAAGCTTATAGGTCTATAATCCTCACTTTTTAGCGGGTTATACTTCTTGGGTATCAATACAATAAATGAGCTGCCCATGCTTTTGTGATTTCTGCTCCTTCAAAAACCCAGGTGATTGCAACTGTCAAGCCTTTTTTTATTATTCTAGGTTTGTTGATAAAACCCATTATTCCATCCATATGGCTCGCTGCGCAATCTTTATTTCCACTAAAGACCGTGGCTTTTATCTCTTCTTCGCTAGGGCACTCTTCCAGAATTTCATTTTCTTCTTATATTACTCTTTGCCTATTTGCTGAATTAAGGAGTCATTCCGTTGTTGACTGTAGCCACAAACATGACTTTTAAAGTAGTCTTCCAAGACTTTTTTAATCTCTCCCTCCTTATCTATCCACTTACCAATATCATTTTTGATTCCTTTTATTTCTTGTCTTTGAATTTTTAATTTTGTAACTGTATTAAAAAACTTAGTGTTTCTATCCCCTTCCTTGAGCCACTTTACTTTCCCTTTGTTTCCAAAATTTCTTCCATATGTAGCATTAATTTTAATTCTACATTTGTTTTATTTAAATTAACTCTAGATAGTTCATCTGATTATTCTCATACTCTATTTCTAATATGTTGTCTTTTGATTCAGCATCCTGAATATTCTTGTTTATATTCCCAAATCACTTTTTTATTCCACCTACTCAGTTCTAGTTTTAACCTACGTAATTTTATAGGGAATCCCTGCATGGGATTCCTAGTTGTTGGCATTTGCCATGAGACTCTTAATATTTCATCAAAATCTTTATGCAAACCCCACATGTTCTGATATTTAAAAATTTTATTATTTCTCTCTCTAACATAAATTTTAAAAGTAGGAGGCTATGGTCTGAGCATGTTCTGCTTAAGTGTTGCACACTCACCCCTCCATAGTAATCCACCCATTTGATGTTATAAAGAATGCGGTCAAGTCTTTACCAGATCGTTCCTCTATTTTTCCTATTATTACACCATGTGAAGTTAGGCCCCAAATACTCAGCCTACATAAGGTTCGTATTATTAATTGCCTCATTAAATTGGGCTATAAGAAATGGACAGGCGGCTTTCCTCCTTTTTTTTCTTTAACATTTCTAACCACGTTAAAATCCCCTCCATGATCCATGGAGTATTCCTATCTGCTATCTCTTTCATTTCATTCCATAGAACTTTCCTTTTTTCTTTCGAGTTGCTAGCATATATCACCGATATAATTGGATCTAAGTTTTTTCTTAGCTTAAAATTAATAATCTTATTCCACCTCTGAGATAATTTCAATATCAATTTTATTTTTTCATAATAGCCATATCTTGCCATTATTATTGGAAAATGCATTGTCTAGTCCTAATTTCTTTTTATACATTTTTAGTGAATCCTTAATAACCATGGGTTCAGCTATTATTACAATTCTAATATTGTTAATTTTAATTAGTTTTTTAATTCTATTTATCGATGAAGTATTTCCAACTCCTCTTATGTTCCAATATAGACTATTATACATTATTAGGTCTAGCTTGCGCTCTAGTTATGCATCTTGTTTCATAGAGCATTTTAAGTATTTTTTTTCAGTTTCTTGCGCTTTTATTTTCACTCGATTTAAGTTGTTCAGTTTTACTCACTAAATTCAATTTGCTTATTTGTAAACTCATCCATTTTATTTTTTCTATTGCACTTTCTCTATTTTTGGGATCCCCTCCCACTATTTTTGATTGAGCATCTTTGAATCATCTTGTGGCAATGCAGATTCTAAACTCTGCATTCCTTTGTGCATAGCCGTGATGTGCCAACTTTTAGCCTCAATTCCTTCCTCCGATAGGTCATACTCCTCTCCATTGAAGTTTATTATTTCATTTTCTAAATCCAATTCCAATGCTATTTTTGTTACCTCTCTCTTACTTTTCATCCCCCATACCTTCCTCTTTGTCCCTCTATTGCATTAACCCCTTCATCTAGCCATTTTTTTATTTCTAGTATTTTTATCCTACCCTCCTCTTTATCTCCATCTTCCTCCTCCCCCCCCCATCTCTTCAATTGCTGCTCTACTACGTTCCTCTCCCCACCTACTACCAGTCTCCCCCATGCTTTCCTTCTGCCCCTCTCTACCCTAACTTCTTCTACCCTAACCTCCTGCCTCTTTTTTACCTAAAATTTCTCCCTCTCCCTCTTTTGTGTTTTGCCTAGCCCCCTTCCCCTTACCTTTACAATGCATTCAGAATCAAAATCACCCAATTTTTTACAATTTAAACAATATATAGGTGTGTTTTCTGCAATTATATCTTGCCAATATCCACTTGAATGCCCATTACCCACCCACACTCTCTTCAGGATAGGAGTAAAAACATCAACCTCTACACACACCCTTGCCATGCTCGGCCTTGTCATAAAGGCAATAGCTTCATCCATTAGCCAAGGCTTACCCACACACCGAGCAATATGATATAAGGAGTGTTTATAGAATAGGTGAAATGGGAGGTGAGGGAAAGAAAACCAAACCAGGGCTTGCGCGGATTCCACCATTGGTGTAAATTTGGGCATCCATTTGAACAGCCTCATAGGATAGCACGAGATGCTCCACTTCCCACGTAGCCATAACTGAAGGAAGTCTTCTTCCTCCTTGAGTTGTATCATTATGTTTTCGCATCATACCACGCAATTCTTACTAAGTCCCGAAGCTTCAAAGCTTGGAAAATGAATATAAGTTTTTGAATTTGGGGTTCCCATGCGAGAATTTTACGAGTAGAGTGAGCTTGAAGAGGGCAGGAAGCTTCTTGATATCTTCCGTTAGGAAATAAACTACTGGCACATCATCCTTCACACAAAATACCAGACTTAGAATAATGGGTTAATTAATAACCGAGGCAAAGGATTTTTTATTAAATATCTTAGAAAGATTTTCTATAACTAAAGCGTGAGAGGTTCAACAATGGAGTTTCTCTCTCTATGAAAGCCACTTTCTCTCTCTAGAATTGAGAGAGAAGAAAACTACTTCTCTCTTATTCTCCTTTTCTTTCTTCTTTTTTCTTTTTCTTATTCTTCTTATTCTTCTTTGTATTCAATTTGTTCTTATTTTTTATATTCTTCTTATTCTACTTATTCTTCTTATTCTTCATTTTCTTGTTATTCTTATTATTCTTCTTATACTATTTATTATTATTATTATTTTTCTTATTCTTTTATTCTTTTTATTCTTTTTATTCTTTTATTATCTTATTATTCTTATTATCTTATTATTCTTATTATCTTTATTCTTATTATTCTTCATATTATTTTATTCTTTATATTCCTCATTTTTTCTTATTCTTCTTATTTTTTATATTCTTCTTATTCTTCTTATTCTTCTTATGCTTCTTATTCTTCTTATTCTTATTATTTTTCTTATTCTTCTTATTCTTCTTGTTCTTCTTGTTCTTCTTGTTCTTCTTGTTCTTCTTATTCTTTTTCTTCTTATTATTTTTATTCTTCTTATTCTTCTCGTTCTTCTTATTATTTTTATTATTCTTATTATTCTTATTCTTTTTATTCTCTTATTCTTTTTATTCTTTTTATTCTTCTTATACTTTTTATTATTCTTATACTTCTTATTCTTATTATTGTTCTTATTTTTATTATTCTTTTAATCTTCTTATTCTTCTATTCTTTTTTTTCTTCTTATTCTTTCTATTATTCTTATTCTTTCTATTCTTCTTATTCTTCTTATTCTTATTATTCTTTTTTTTCTTCTTATTCTTCTATTCTTCTTATTCTTCTTATTCTTCTTATTCTTCTTATTCTTCTTATTCTTATTATTCTTCTTATTCTTATTATTCTTATTATTCTTCTTATTCTTATTATTCTTATTATTCTTATTATTCTTCTTATTCTTCTTATTCTTCTTATTCTTCTTATTCTTCTTATTCTTCTTATTCTTCTTATTTTTTTTCTTCTTGTTCTTCTTATTCTCCTTATTCTTATTATTCTTCTTATTTTTATTATTCTTTTTTTATTATTCTTTTTATTTTATCCTTATTATTTTTCTTATTCTTCATATTATTCTTATTCTAGATTTTCTTCTAATTCTTCTTATTCTTCTTAGTCTTCTTATTTTTATTATTCTTCTTATTCTTCTTATATTTCTTATTCTTCTTATTTCTTATTCTTTTATTCTTTTTATTTTTTTTATTCTTTTTATTCTTTCTTTTGGAATGTTTGTTTTATTAATAAAAAAGCCCTCTCTTTTGGTGTAGGAATAACATTTTTACAATCTAGAACTACCCTTTTCCCCTTTTACACCCTTGAATAAAATAAATGAAACAATACACATTATGCTTGAAGTGAATCTTCTTGTCCTATCTCTAAGCGCACTGCTTCACTTTGAATCTATACATTAGACTGCTTTACATGAAGTATATCTTTGCGTGTTTATCTTTTATTTTCTGTCCCTTATGCTTTTTTGTTGGCCCCTTTCCCATCTGCAGCCACCTTGACATCTTACCTTTAATTAAAATTTTGGTAGCCTCTTTGCTGTTTTATTCATATTTCCTATCCTCCTCTACCTTATGTTATTTATGTATTTGACCCTGCAAAACCAACACACAAGACCAATGACATAGAAACAACTGATATCAATATTTTTTTTCTGACCAACAGCATATCCTTCTTTATTGCCTCTTGCAGGCTATTTTAGTGCTTCATAGCTTCTCTACCTTATGTCCATGCACTTTAAGCAGCCATAATAGAATATATGTTGACTCTAAAGCAGCCCTTGTCCCTTTTTACACCCTTGAAAATGAAATAAGCAAAGCATGCATTCGACAGCCCTAACTGATCTTTTTGTAGCTTTTTTATCTTCTTGAATTAAATATAATCTGACAATCTTTTTACTGTTCTATTCATTTTCACCTAACCTCCTTTGCCTCATGTATGCATTTGACTGTATCCCCTACACCACAATCCCACAAAACCAAAAACATATAAAACAGGTATATAAATTTAATTTTCCTTCTGACCGATAGTGTTACTGTATTTTGGCAGCCTCATTCTCTGCCTTATATTCCTTTGCAATCCTTGCACTTTAAGCATTCAAGATACGAGTACAGTTTCATACACTATTTAATATTGTAGGCCAATTGCACAATAAGAACTTCACATAGTTTTAACTTATTTAAAATCCAAATATCTACTTAGGCAGTGACATTAAGTCACTGCCCATTTTTACTTTCCTGCCAAAGGCCATTTCCATATCCTTTCATATTAACCTATACCTGTAATCCTGAAAACCAAAGCAAAGCAATATTTTTATAATTTTTCCACAAGACCGGAAAGACCAAAGATTTCTTTTTCCAGCTACTGCTTCTGAATTCTAAATACGGTATTCTAATTTATCTAATATGATTATGCCTTTATATTTCTTCGATATATCATCCCCCTCAAACTCTTGTAACCCCTTCTTCAAGCCTTCTTTAGCTAAGTTTCCTGCTAAAACATTAGCTTTCCTATATATATATGCATAACTTCTCCTTTTATGTCGGTTAAAAGACTCTTGATTGACTTTATCTATTCATCATACTCCCACATTTTTATCTTATCCATGACCAATTCACCAGTATACTAGAATCCACCTGTACTCATATGTTAATATAAGAGTTTTCTTTGCATATTTTAAGGCCTTTATGTAAGGCTAAAATTTCTACATGCAAGACAGATGATGCTTTTTCTTTCATTGTAAAAGCTTTTAGAATGTTACCCTGCTCATTTCTTATCACACCTCCTCCCCCTGCCTCCCCCATATCCCTGTTGAAACTACCATCTATGTTTAAAGCAAGCCTTCCTCGTGGAGGTTTTTTACCACACCATTTTAACCTCATGGATTCTTTTCTTTAATTGCAAGTAATCTCAATATCCTTCTTTTTTCATCATCCATTTCCATGTTTCAAAGTTTTAATGGTAATCCTACTGGTATTTATGAATATTGTTTTTTAATTTCTTCTATTATATGATTAGAATTCATTTTAATATTCTCGAACCTACTTCTATTCCTAGCTTTCCATAGATTCCAAACTGTAATGTGTGGGATGTAATTCCTTAGCAAGTTACATATTTTAATCTTTGTGTGACTTATCTTCCATCACATTAATCTTTCCTTGATATCTTCTAGCTTATTGCTTAATTGTGCATCTCTCCCTAGATAATCCCTGATTTTCACCACTATTTTTCCTGTTGAAAATAGATGATTTGTGCTTTCTATGCTAGTGTAGCATCATTCACAACTGGAAGCTAATTTAACCCTTTCAACTGAATATTCGAGTCCACCAGGATAGCATTCGATAAGAGCTTCCACATAAATATTTTTTGTGGGATCTCTTTCACCCAGGCTCCCTTAAAAACTTCTTGAGTAATTTTTTTTTCTTATAATATTTTTGCACTTTTAAGTGTGAACCTCCCCTGTGGATTTAAAGTCCATTTCCATTCATTGTTGATTAGGCATGCATTACTTTCAACTAATTCTTTTTGTTTAAGCATCATGTTCCAACTTCTAGATGCTTTTTTAGCATTCTTACATTCTCTTTTTCTTAACATATCTAGATTTCATATAACTCGCCCACAGGATATCATCCTGCTTGAGCCTCCACTAGTTCTTACATGCCCAAGCCTTGGCCATATCATTTAATTTATTCAAGCCTAGACCCACTTCCTCCTTTAAACAGCATATATCTTCTCATTTTTTTCCAATGTAGCTTATTTTTTCCTGATTTTTTACCCATAGAAGTTAGCCATTTACTTTTCTAAGCTTTTCAAGATCTTTTTTGGCAGCTGTAAGGACATTAAGATGGGTGCTATAGTTCCTTGTAGGACATGCTTAATTAATATGATTCATCCTGCCATACTTACCATATTCTCCTTCCATCCCACTATTTTATCTCTTAATTTATGATTAAAAATGGTAAGATATTCTTCTTTCAGTCTACCCTCATATATAGGACAAACCCATGTACATTAATGCTCATTTACTATGCTCAAAGCCTGTAATTCTTTTTATTATTTGAATGTCCTTTCAGGTGTTTTCCTTGAAACAAAAATTGGTATTTATTTTTATTAAGTTGTTATTCCGTTTCTTCCTCTACTATGTCAATAGCATCATCATATTCTTCAGTGATTTGCTCCGGCATTTGTAAATACAATTAAATCATGCACATAATCTAGGTAGCTTACATTCGGAGTATGTCTAGGTTGTTTAAAGCTAGTAATATTACCCTCCTTCATTTTTTAGTTTACACTTGTTATTATCAATTATATATATATATTAAAAATAATGGAGATAAAGGATCCTCCTATCTAAGTCTCCTAACTGGCTTAAAATCACCACATGCCTCCACATTAATTAGAATTTAACCTATGAGCTAGAGATGCAACTATACATAGATCTATCCAAATTTTCGAGAATCCCATTTTCCTCATTGTAAAGCCTAAAATATTCCATAACAACCCTGTCAATGATTTAGACAAATCTAACTTCATAATCACATTATGGCCCCTAACTTTAGCCTCGATTTTCTTCATCAATTCCGCAGTTAAATTAACGTTTTCCATCATAGTCTATTTTTAATGAATTCCTTCTTGTTCTACAGAAATGATGGAGGGAATTACCTCATTTAGTCTATTCTACAAGACTTTTGTCAAATTTTATACATCAAATTACATAGATTTTTGGGTCTATAATCCTCACTTTTTTTTGGGATTATCCTTCTTGGGTATCAATATGCTAAGGCTTACCCACACACCGAGAAATATGGAATAAGGAGTGCTTATAGAATAGATGAAATGAGAGATGAGAGAGATAAAACCAAAATAGGGCTTGCACAGATTCCTCCTTTGGATTGAATTCGGGCATCCATTTGGAAAACCTCATGGATAGCCAAAGAGGCTCACTGCCCGCGTAGCCATAAATAGATGAGGTGCTCTTCCTTTTTTGCGTTGAATCTTATATTGTTTAACGTCATACCATGATGTCTTTAATGAGTCCCAAAACTTAAGGCTTAGAAAATTGCAATATATATCTTTGAATCCGGGGCTCCCGTGATAAAACTTTGTCGTAGAAGGGTAAGCTTAAATGGGGCAGTACTCATTTTGATATACTTGATCGGAAGCAGCATACAGCTGACGCCACCTCTTTCTTACAAAAAACTAGGTTTAGAATACTAGTTTCATTAATAAACGAGGAGAATGATTTTTTCTATCTTAGAGAGATTTTACATAACTAAGCTTGAGAACATCAAAAATGGAATTTCTATCTCTATGAAATATCTTTTCTCTCTATAAATGAGAGAGAAGGAAATTCGAAAAACCTATTATTCCTTTTACTTGTTCCGTTTTATCCTTCTTATTCTTCTTAATTTTTTTTATTTTTCTTATTTTTCTTATTCTTCTTATTTTTCTTATTCTTCATATTCTTTTTATTCTTCTTATTCTTCTTATTATAATATTTTCTTCTAAATCTAATTAATCATCTAATTCTTCTATTTCTTCTAATTCTTCTTATTCTTATTATTCATTTATTATTATTATTCTTCATATTCTTCTTATTATTTTTATTCATCTATTTTTTCTTATTCTTCTTATTCTTCATATTCTTCATATTCTTCTAATTCTTATAATTCGTTTATTGTTCTTATTCATTTATTCTTCTTATTCTTCTTTTTCTTCTTATTCTTTCGATTCTTACTTATTTTTCTTATTCTTGTTATTCTTCTTATTCTCCTTATTATTATTATGTATTATTCTTCTTCTTCTAATTTTTCTTATTGTTCTTATTCTTCTTATTCTTCTATTATTATTTTTCATATTACTCTTCTTATTCTTCTTATACTTCTTATTTTAATTTTTGTTTTTTATACTACTTATTCTTCCTATTCTTCTTAATTTTTTTATTGTTCTTATTCTTACTTATTCTTGATATTATCTTATTATTCTTATTATTCTTATTATTTTTATTTATTCTTATTATTCTTATTATTCTTATTATCTATTCTTCTTATTTTTCTTATTCTTGTAATTCTTCTTAATCTTTTTATTCTTTTTATTCTTTTTATTCTTTTTATTCTTTTTATTCTTTTTATTCTTTATATTCTTTTTATTTTTTTTTAATCTTCTTATTCTTGTTATTCTACTTATTTTTCTTATTCTTCTTATTCTTTTAATTCTTCTTATTCTTCTTTTCTTCTTATTCTTCTTATTCTTCTTATTCTTCTTATTCTTTTTATTTTTATAATTCTTCTTATTCTTATTACTCTTCTATTCTTCTTATTGTTCTTATTCTTATTCTTCTAATTTTTCTTATTCTTATTATTCTTCTTATTCTTCTAATTTTTTATATTCTTCCTATTCTTCTTATTCTTCTTTTATTCTTATTTTTTTATTCTTGTATTCTTCTTTATTCTTATAATTCTTCTTATTCTTATAATCTTCTTATTCTTATTATTCTTCTTATTCATATTATTATTATTCTTCTTCTTATTTTTCTTATTTTTCTTCTATTTCTTCTATTCTTCTTATTCTTCTATTATTCTTATTCTTCTTATTCTTCTTATTCTTTTTATTGTTCTTATTCTTTTTATTCATCTTATTCTTCTTATTCTTATTATTCTACTTATTATTATTATTATTATCTTATTATTATTAATATTCATTTTATTCTTTTTATTCTTCTTATTCTACTTATTATTTTTATTTTTCATATTATTATTATTCTTCATTTGTTCTAATTCATCATATACTGTAATTCGTCTTACTCTTCTTACTCTCTTTGCTTATTCTTCTTATTCTTCTTATTCTTCTTATATTCTTATTATTTCTATTATTTGTATTCTTCTTATTCTTCTTATTCTTCATATTCTTCTTATTCTCATATTCTTCTTATTCTTCTTTTACTTATTATTCTTATTATTGTTTTTATTCTTCTTATTCATCATATTCTTCAAAATCTTAAAATTCTTCTAATTCTACTTATTCTTCTTATTCATTATATTCTTGTTATTCTTTTTATTATTTATATTCTTGTTATTCTTTTTATTCTTTTTATTCTTATTATTCTTTATATTCTTCTTATTCTTCCTATTCTTCTAAATCTTATTATTCTTCTTATTCTTTTTAATATTTTTATGCTTCTTATTCATTTTATTCTTCTTACTATTATTATTTTTCTTATACTTCTTATCGTTATTATTCTTCTTATTCTACTTATTCATCATATTATTATAGTTCTTCTAATTCCTTCATATTCTTCTTCATCTTATTATTCTTCTTATTCTTCATTTTTTTATTATTCTTCATATCTTCTTATACATCTTTTTATTATTATTCTTCTTATTCTTCGTATTATTCCTATTCTTCTTATTCTTTTTTTCTGTATTATTCTTCTATTATTCTTATTCTCTTATTCTTCTATTTTTTTTTATTTGTTCTATTCTTTATATTCTTTTTATTCTTATTCTTCTTTTATTTTTTCTATTTTTCTTTTTCTTTTTTATTCTTATTATTCATCTTATTCTTCTTATTTTTCCTGTACTTATTAATCTTCTATTCTATATTCTTATTATTCTTCTATTCTTCATAGTCTTATATCTTGTTTTTCGGTCTTATTCATCTTATTTTTCTTATTCTTCCTTATTCTTATTATACTATTATTCATTTAGTCTTTTGATTTTTCTATTCTTTTTTTCTTTTTTATTCTTATTATTCATCTTATTATCTTATCTTTTCCTATCTTATTATCTTTCTTATTTTCTTATTCTTCTTATTCTTATTATTCTTATTATTCTTTCTATGTCTTCTTATTATCTAATTTCTTCTGTTATTCTTATTATTCTTATTAGTATTTTTTCTTTATTTTTTTCTTTTTCTTCTTCTTCTTTTCTTCTTCTTTCTTTCTTCTTCTTCTTCTCTTCTTCTTCTATTTCTTCTTTTCTTCTTTTTCTTCTTCTTCTTTTTCTTCTTCTTCTTCTTTTTTTTATTCTTTTCTTTTTCTTCTTTTTCTTTTTCTTCTTTTTCTTCTTTTTCTTCTTTTTCTTATTTTTCTTCTTTTTCTTCTTTTTCTTCTCATTCTTTTTTTTTGTGTGAATCATGTTATTCTTGCTAGTCTACTTTTTCTTTTTAATCTTATTATTTTTCTTATACTTCTTATTCTTATTATTCTTATTATTCATCTTATTCTTCTTATTCTTCTTTTCTACATATTCTTCTTATTCTTCTTCTTGTTCTTATTAATCTTATTAATTTTTTATTCTTCTTATTCTTATTCTTGTTATTTTTATTATTCTTCTTTTTGTGTTATTCTCGTTATTCTTATTATTTTTCTTATTTTTCTTATTTTTCTTATTCTTCTTATTCTTTTTATTTTTATATTCTTCTTATTTTTCTTATTCTTCTTATTTTTCTTATTCTTCTTTTTCATGTTATTCTTTTTATTATTTATTCTTATTCTTTTTATTCTTCTTTTTCTTCTCATTCTTCTTATTCTTTATTTTCTTCTTATTCTTCTTATTCTTCTTATTCTTCTTATTTTTCTTATTCTTCTTATTCTTCTAATTCTTCTTATTTTTTTATTCTTATTATTTTTATTATTCTTTTTTTTCATTTTATCCTTGTTATTCTTTTTATTTCTTATTTTTCTTATTTTTCTTATTTTCTTATTCTTTTATTTTCTTATTCTTCTAATTATTCTAATTTTCTTATTCTTTTCTTCTTTTTATTCTATTTATTACTCATATTTTTTATTATTCTTATTCTTCTTATCTTTCTTATTCTTCTTATTCTTGTTATTCTTACTATTCTTCTCTTCTTCTTATTCTCTTATATCTCTTATCCTTCTTATTCTTCTTATCTTTCTTATTCTTCTTATTCTTTTATCATTTTATTCTTCTTATTCTTCTTATTCTTCTATTTTTATTTTTCTTATTCTTCTTATTCTTCTTATTCTTCTTATTTTTCTTTATATTTCGTATTCTTCTTATTCATCGTATTCTTCTTATTCTTCTTTTTCTTCTTTTTCTTCATATTCTTCTTATTCTTCTTTTTTATGTTATTCTTGTTATTCTTTTTTTTCAACATATTCTTTTTAATCTTTTTATTCTTCTTATTTTCTTTTTCAAATTATTAATCTTATTCTTTTTATTATACTTATTCTTCTTCTTATTCTTATTCTTATTATTCTTCTTATTCTTCTAATTTTTTTTATTCTTTATTATACTTATTCTTCTTATTTTTCTTATTCTTCTTATTCTTCTTATTCTTCTTATTCTTCTTATTCTTCTTATTCTTTTTATTCTTCTATTCTTTTTATTCTTCTTATTCTTCTTAGTTTTATTCTTATTATTCTTCTTATTCTTATTATTCTTTCTTATTCTTCCTATTCTATTTATTCTTCTTATTCTTATTATTCTTCTTATCTTCTGATACGTCTTATTCTTATTATTCTTCTAATTCTTCATATTCTTCTTTTCTTTATATTTTCTAATTCTTCATTTTCTACTTTTTCTTCATATTTTTCTTATAATTCTTATTTTTTTCTATTTTCCGATTCTTTCTTATTCTTCTTATTCTATTTATTTGTCTTATTCTTATTATTCTTCTTTTTTCTTTTTTTTTTCATCTTATTCTTCTTATTTTTCCTATTTTTCTTATTCTTTTTATTCTTCTGTTTCTTTTAAT
Source organism: Sapria himalayana (assembly GCA_029783825.1). NCBI lineage: Eukaryota > Viridiplantae > Streptophyta > Magnoliopsida > Malpighiales > Rafflesiaceae > Sapria > Sapria himalayana. The sequence goes on from JAREIK010010971.1 coordinate 13,876, forward strand.
TCTTCTAATTCTTTTTTATTTTATAATTCTTCTTATTCTTCTTATTCTTCATATTCTTCTTATTCTTCTTTTTTTTCTTATTCTTCTTTTTCATGTTATTTTTGTTCATCTACTTATTCTCTTAATCTTATTTTTATTCTTATTTTTTTAATTCCATTACAAGAAAATGTTCATTTAGCTAGAAATTTTAGCTAGGGGTAATCCCTAGTTAAATTGCTTGGGCTTAGCTAGGCAATAGCATGGAATTTTTTCTTTCATTGAAATAAAAATTTTAGACTGATTAACGACGGATTAGCCACGGAATAGTCACATAAATTCCGTTACCAAGGAAAATTGGTGAATATAGCGAAGGATTTAGTGATAGAACTTTTCTAGCTAATTAAATCCAGAATATAGCGACGCATTTAGCGACGGAACTTCTCCTAGGTAATTACAGCGTAATATAGTGATGGATTTAGCGACGGAATTTCTCTAGCAAATTAAATCCATAATATGGCTACTGATTTAGCGATATAAATTCTTTTACAAATTAAATTAAAAATATAGTGATGGATTTAGCAACTAAAATCCCTAGCTAATTACATCCCAATATATAGCGACAGATTTAGCGACGAAAATCCCTAGGATATTATATCCATAATATAACGACTGATTTAGCAAAGGTATTTTCCTAGTTATTTACATCCAAAATATTGCGACGGATTTAGCGACGAAATTTCCCTTTCAATTTCATCTAGATTATTGTGAATGATTTAGCGAAGAAATTTCCTAACTAATTTCATCCGGTATATAGCGACTGATTTAGCGACGGAATTTTCCTACCTAATTTAGTCTCGAAAATACAAGGGATTTAGCGACGGAATTTTCTAGCAATAAAATCCAGAGTAATAGCAACGAATTTAGAGATGGAATTTTCCTTGCTAATTACATCCTAAATATTGTGACGGATTTAGCAACATAATTTTCTTAGCCAATATTTAATTATTTAATTATTTGTTAATTTATTATTTGTTTTAATATTTTATTAATTTTGTTTATTAAATATATGTTATGGTGTTAGATGAGCGATCCTTGAAAGATACATTTTCCTTGTAAAATTATAAAAAAGCAATTTATAAATAAATAATTTAAAATATATAAAAAAACAAAAAATTTATATTAATAAGGACTAAAATAACTATTTTAATTATTATAAATTTTAAAAAATTATACAAAAAATTTTTCTAAAATTTTAATTAAGAAACTTAAAAATTTTTATTAAAGTAACATTAAATAATTAATTCTATAATATAATAATTTTATAAGATATTTTAAAAATTAAATGAACATACAATAAAATTTCTTCCAATATAAATGTAAAATTATTAATTATATGATTAAATAGAAAATATTTTCAAAATATCTAAATTGATGAATATACTAGTAAATATTAATTATTATAAGTATAAAAAATTTAATGATTATAAGAAACTTTTAAAAAATAATTAATACAAAATTTTAAATTCTTGAATTAAATAAATTAAACATAGATATTTAATAACAAATAATTAATACAAAATTTTTCATTAAATTTAAAAGAAAATAAATTAATATTTAAAAATAAATACATAGATGTTTGCCCCTACTAAAATTTATAAGAATTAAACAATTGAGTAATATTTTTACTATTAGCTTTTAATATTTATTCTTTATTAAAATAATAAATAAAACTTTCTTAAATTTTCTTCTCACTTTAAGTAATTTTTAGAATTTTAAAAATTATAAATGATATCAAATAATATGAAATTTGATGCCTTTAAAATTATTGATGTTATCTTCATAAAAATTAATATGAATTCTTAAAAATTTATAACTATAAAATATATATATTATATATTTTTTTAACATAAAGAGTATTTAATAACTCTTAGGAGAGTAGCTATAAGATAAATCATCTTTTCATGTATGTCTTATTATATGAAGTTTGTAAATTTTGTAGCTATTTGATTTTTTTGTGTTATAAGGCTAAACATTTATTTTTTTTTAAATTGTTATATATTTAGTGTTTTATTAATTTTATAATAAAAAATTGTAAGGTGTTTGTTTTTCATGTGTACCTTGTTACACGCACATGAATTTTGTTGAAAATATTTTGATAATAAATAAACAAAATGAGTCTTATTGTATTTTATATTTTTTATTGTTTATTTAATGTTTTTATAATGAAAAATATTTAGGTAATTTTAATAATTTTGGTAATTTTAGTAATTTTTATTAAGGCTAAACATTTGTTGTCGAGACTTGAGCGACAGTGCCTAAGTGTCCATAGTTCGTCTCTATCTCTCTTCTCTCAACACCGATGCATCAAACCCTAATCAAAGTATAAGCAAGAATTTCTTGTTGATTTGAGGTACATTTTCTACTCTAATTTTTCATCTATTATCTTAATGCAAGAGTGTGTGTTTTGATTCTGTTATTTTTTATTTTCAAATACCTTCTTCATTAATCACCATGGTATGCTTGGATTGCTTATATAAACGGATTCGTATACATACTTCATGCATGTGTGATATAATGCGTTCTCATTATGTGGATGTTGATGGTTCGCAGTAGGTTTGCTGACTTGATATCTACATCAATATACGTAACTATATATAAATAGTATACATAAACATCAATATGCATGTATTATATAATTTGAATATCTTATATAAGGGTATTTTACTATAACTATAACTATAAAAATAGTATACATAAACATAACTATATATAAATATAACAACATTTATTTAATATACATAAAATATATATATATATATATATATATATATATATATATATATATATATCTATATATCTATCATAATTCTAAAAATGATACATTCAATATACATGTCGTGTATTTCAAATATAAATAGTATTATACAGATAACATTATATACATATTTTACATAAAAAAAGTTATTTTGATTTTATGATAGGCATGTAATAATGTATATTTGAAATTTGTAAGTCATCATTATGAAATACACGTTTAATAAATTTGCATTATGAAATATCTAATATTCCATAATGTCGTGCCTACTTAATAAGTATAATTAAATTAATATTTGTAAACTATATTTTATACATGGCTTTATGATAGGGAAAAACACACTCTCTTATATAAATGTGAGAGTGTATTTAATATATATAAATTTAAAGTATAGTCACATTATTATCTATTAATGTTAAATTAATATTTGTAAACATTTATTGACTGGTATTTAATTAGTTCAGATTAAATGTAATAGGCTTTATGTATAATGATACTAATTTACAAGAGATTTATATAAAGGTATATATTTGACTATACTTAATTACTATGTTTAACTAAATGCCGCATAGGCTCCCTTATAAATATACTAGCATTGATTATCAGTATGATTCAAACTAGATTATTAAAATATACAAGATATCCATCTTATCTGACATATATATGTGTGTGTGTGTGTGTGTGTGTGTATTAGATATATGTTGTTATATTTATATATAGTTATGTTAATGCATATTGTTTTTATAGTTATAGATTAGTAAAATGCACTTATATAAGAAATTCTAATTATATCACCACATGCATATTGATGTATAGTTATATTTAAATACACTTATTGATTTGCGGAACTTTAATGTATAAGATTAATACATTTACATATAACTATATATAAATGTATATAACAATATTATATCAACATAGTACTATATATAAATGTATTTATCTACATCAATACCTATACATAGCCATATGTCTAAATATATATAATTACATGAAAAACTATATAAACCCACATCTACATCATGTATATCGACATGCTTCAGAAACTTAATATCCATTCATATCATTCATCTCATTCATACATGATTTTTTTGGATATTGTATAATTCTTTATCATTTTCCCATATATTTTAGGAACTTAAATTTAATTTTTTCAACCTTAAATGTATTTTTATTGTATTTTTATATTTTTGTATAAATCATTATGATTTAATATGTTTAGGGTTTGTATTTTTGTTTCACTTAATATCATTTTACTAAAATTGATTTCTAATAAAAATTTCATTTGTCAAAAATTCATGTGGTAAATTTAAAAACAAATAATAATATGTTTGTGTAATTATTATTATAAAAAGTTTCTAATATATATAGGTGATGTAGTTTCAATTTACAAAGATAAAACTTTAACAATAAAATTTATTTACAAAATAAAATTTGTACCTCATAATATGTAATATGTTATTTTTATTATAAATAAATTATGTTTGAAATGTATCTATTAATAACAAATAAAAATATCGTCATGTATTCAATTTGAAAAAAAAATTAAAAATAATTATTTTAAAAAAAATTCATATATTTATATGATCATTTATATATTTTGAATAAATAAAATAAAAATAATTACATGTAAAAAAATATACTAATATATTTATATGGAAATCTATTTTGTTTGAACATAATTAAAGAAATAATTGATTTTTTTACAAAATATTAAAGGCATGTATTTAGATGAACTACATTATATTTGTTTGAATATTAAAGTTTCTAAAAATTTATTAATCACAATAAATAATAGGTCCAAATTTATCATAGACATTAATATTTTAATAAAAAAAGTATATAGAAAAACAAAAACAATATTATCTATTTATGGACTATATTTTCATTTTTAACATAATTGAAAAAACAAAATAATTTACATATATGCCAATTCATTTATTTATATGAGTATAATGATAGTTATTTTAATATAAATATTAAAAAAACAACTATTTGAATAAAATAGAAGCTCATATATTTAATTCATAATTTCATTTTATGCATTAATATGCTTCATACAACACACACACACACACACACACACACAAATATTTGTTTTAAATATAAAGAGTTTACAATATTTTATAAATTGTGTACAATATATAATATTTTATTATAATTAAATTTTCAAAATCAAAAAATTTTAAAAACATTTACAAACACAAATACACACACACACACACACACACACACACACACATGATAGTTTCATGTGTATCTTTAAAAATACATTATGTACATAGGTGTATGTATTTGTTTGTGTGGGTGTACAATTGTATATGCATGCATACATGTATATATACACTACATTAAAATGTATATACATGTGTGAATATATACTAAAGTACAAAAATGTGTATGCTGATATATAATGTATAGTAATGTATATGGATGTATAAATGTGTGTGTGTGTGTGTAGGGTAGTGTATATGCACATATATATTTATGCATATATATGTAAATAGCAACATTAATTTTTAAAATAAAAATACTTGAGCACATAAATATTAATATGTTCCACAAATTCATGAGAGCATGAGCAAAAAGTAACATTATTGCAAGATACTACTAATCTTCCATCTATAACAGTTAGCCTCAAGATCAGAATATTACTTGCAATGATAAGGTTCATTCAATACTACATACAATGGAGTTACATTTTCATTCAATACTATAATTTGTTTAAATAAAAAAATCTATCATATCTTCTTCAACAACTCTTCTATCTTCTTTTTATAGCCTTGATAAGCTATTTTCAATTTTTATTATATGCACATTTCTTATCTAATATCTCTTGTTCACACTATTGTAATAGTAAAATCCATCAAATTAATCTAGGATTGACATCTTTCTTTTCTATTAGATATTTGATTATAGAATATTTAGTATATACTATGAATTTGGTTCCCCCTAAATAAGATATTAACTTGCCGAAAGAAAAGATTATTGATACAAGTTCTTTCTCAAAAGTGGTGTAATTCAATTGGGTATTTGAGAGTGTGTTGTTATCATAGTATATGATAACTATTTATAAATATTTTTATAACTATATAAAACTTTTCACCATTATATTTAACTATATTTCTAACAATGTAAACTATTTTTATAACTATATTAATAACTATATATAACTATTTTTTTAACTATATAATATTTTATAATTATATTAGAAATTCTATATAACTATATTTTTAACAAAATATATCATATGTATAATAATATATAACTATATATAATTGTATTTTACTATATGTATACCTATAAAAATGTTATATATAATTATATCTTTAACTACAAACATATTTATAACTATATGTGTATAACTATATATAAATATTTGTATAACTATGTAACACTCTATATAATTAAATATAACTATATTTTTATCTATGTATACATATATGTATTCATATAATTAAATCTATATATTTAAGTATAACTACTTATAACTACTTGTATGAATATATCTATGTATAATTATATGTTTAATTATATATAACTCATTTTATAATTATATATACTATATGTATAAGAACATATAGAGGTTGACCTCCCTCTCTGGTGACCATCTCTTGAGGTTTATTGATTTTGTTTCATTCTTTCATCAGATCTCTTTACTGCCATATGACAAAGGGATTGAGATTTAGTGGAAGAAATGGGGGTTACGTTCACAAAGCAGTTCAGCAGGCTGTTTGCCAAGAAGGAGATAAGTATTTTGATGCTAGGTCTTGATGCTAACGGAAAGATAACCATTCTATATAAGTTGAAGCTTGATGAAATTGTCATCGAAATTCCTACTAGCGTCTTCAATGTAGAGACTCTTGAATACAACAACAATTTCACTGTGTGTGATGTTGGGGGTCAAGACAAGATTCACACTTTCTGGAGGGATTACTTCCAAAATAACCATGGTCTCATATTTGTGGTGGATAGCAATGATAAAGATCGAGTTGGTGAAGCCAGAGATGAGTTTCATAGGATGCTAAATGAGGAAAAGATTCGAGATGCAGTTTTTCTAGTGTTTGCCAATAAGCAAGATCTTCCCAATGTGATGAATGCAGTTGAAATTATTGACAAGCTAGGACTTCACTCTCTTCCTCAATGCCATTGCTACATTTAGAGCACCTGTACTACCTCTGGTAAGGGCCTCTACAAGGGTCTTGATTGGATTTCCAATTACATTGATAGCCAGTCATAAACAATTTTGGCAGGATGAGACAAACTTTGTTGACATATCTGGATGTGAATCTAATCTTTGCCTATTTTGCTTGAGTTTTGTTCTACTATGTGTATGTCATCATCTATTTCTAGGGGGATTCAAATTGTATTTATATTTATATATTACACGCCTGACATATAAGACCGCATTTACTTTGTTCTGATCTGTTGTAAGCTGAACTTTTTTGATTTCTGTTTTAGGTCTTTTTGTCATTGGATCCCAAAGGTATAAGAACATATAACTATAAATAATTTTCTTTGACTATATGTATAACTATAAAATATTATACATTACTGTATTTAAAAATATAATTAACAAGATATATTTAAAATATATTTTTATATAATAGTATATAAAAATGTATTTTACCATATATATACCTATAGATAACTATATGTATACATATATAAAATTATATAAAAATATATATATATCTACTTGTATAAAAATAAGTATAACTATATGTGTAGCGATATGCATAACTACATTTAACTATATTTATAATTACATGTATAATAACATACAACATTACGTTTAATCATATGTGTATAACTATATATAAATATTTGTATAACAATATATAAATATTTATATAACTATATAACACTCTATATAATTAAATATAACTAAATTTGTAACTATCTATACATATACGTAAATCTATTTATATATTTAAAACTATATATATTTATGTGTAACTATTTTTCTGAATATATTTATATATAACTATATGTTTAACTATATAAAAATATGTATAGCTCTAAATACTATAAAAGCATTATACATAACTATATTTATAATTACATGTATAATAACATACATGTAATTATAAATAATTGTATATTATTATATGTATAACTATAAAAGCTTTATACATAACTATATTTAAATATATAATGTACAACTTATATTTAATATACATTTGTATATATTAGTATATAAAAAATGTATTTTACTATATCTATACCTATACATAACTATATGTATAAATATAAAAAAATATATGAATAATATACCTACATGTATAAATATAAGTATAACAATTTGTGTAACTAAATGTATAACCACATGTAACTATATTTATAATTACATGTATAATAACATACAACATTATGTTTAACTATATGTGTATAACTATATATTAATATTTGTATAACTATATATAAATATTTGAATAACTATATAACACTTTATATAATTAAATATAACTATATTTGTAACTATGTATACATATATGTAAATCTATATATTTATTTATAACTATATATATTTATGTATAACTATTTGTCTGAATATATTTATATATAACTATATATTTAACTATATAAAAATATTTATGGCTATATATACTATATGTATAATAACATATAACTATAAATAATTGTATCTTATTATATGTATAACTAAATAAGCTTTATACATAACTATATTTAAATATATAATTTACAACTTATATTGAATATACATTTGTATATATTAGTATATAAAAATGTATTTTACTATATCTATACCAATACATAACTATATGTATAAATATATAAAATTATATGAATAGATATATATACCTACATGTATTACTATATGTATAACTATATGTGTAACTATATTTATAACCACATGTAACTATATTTATAATTACATGTATAACAACATACAATATAATGTTTTAACTATATGTGTATACCTATATTTAAATATTTGTAAAACTAAATAAAACTTTATATAATTAAATATAACTATATTTTTAACTATTTATACATATATGTATACATGTATGTAAATCTATATATTTGTTTATAACATTGTATATATTTATGTATACCTAAATATAACTACCCGTATGAATATATATATATATATATATATAACTAAATTTTTAATGTTATATAATTTTTTAAAACTATATATATTAAATGTATATTAACATAACTATAAATAATTCTATCTTACTATATGTATAACTATAAAAACTTTATACATAACTATATTTAAATTTTTATTTAACAACATATATTTAATATACATTTTTATATATTAATATAAAAAACATATTTTAGTATATCCATACCTATATATAACTATATGTATAAATATTTGAAATTATATGAAAAAATATATATACATACATGTATAAATATAAATTTAACTATGCGTGTAACTATATGTATAACCACATGTAACTATATTTATAATATATGTATAAAAACATACAATATAATGTTTAACTATAAGTGTATAACTATATATAAATATTTGTATAACTATAAAAAACTTTATATAAATAAATTTAACTTAATTTTTAATTATGTATGCATATATGCATACATATAAGTAAATCTATATATTTTGTTTATAACTTTGTATACATTTCTGTATATCTACTTATAACTACTTGTATGGATATATCTATATATAACTATATTTTTATTATATGTAACTATTTATAACTATATACTATATGTATCCTAACATATAATTATATATGGGATAATACTAATTTGTTGCACTAACTTGAAATTAAATTGCAAAAGATATAATATCAACAATATGTAAGCACATAGCATGAGAGTGTCTGTTGGTCAGGCTCATATATGGTATAATATAAATAAGGGTTGTACTCTTACCTAATCCCAGCCCTTGGGCCTCAGGTTCATATACGAACTTATGTATGACAAAAGATGTAATATTTGATATGTTTGTATAGAAGAATTTTTTTCTTTTATGTATTTCTTCATTCTAACTCTACACTCTCTGTGTGTCTCTCTCTCCCTCTCTAATTCTTTCTATCACTCTCTTCCTCTTTTTCTTTATGTGTCTCTCTCTCTCTCTCTCCCTTTCTCGCTCTCTCTGTCTCACTCTTTCCCTCCCTCTCCCTTACTCTTCCTCTCTCTCTCTCTCTCCCTCTATATCCCTCCCTCCCTGTCTATCTCTCTCTCTCTCCCCCCCTCTCTCTCTCTATCCCTCTCCCTCTCTCTCTCTCTCTCTATCCATCTCTCTCCCTCTCTCTCTCTTTCGCCATTTCTCTCCACCTCTCTTTCTACCCTCTCTCTCTCTCTCCCTCTCCTTTCTCTCTATCTCTCTCTCTCTCTCTCTCTCTCTCCCTCCCTATCCCCCTTCAACTTTAAATGACTTTCTTTTTTACTTTCTTTTCTTGTGCATTATCATATTTTGCTCCCTTTTTCTAGTATTATCGTGGTATCTATTAATCTTTATCGAGCTAAAAAATGTTTTATCAATTCATATAAATTATGCAAATGCATTTCCTCGATATTCACAATATTTAATTTTTAAATATTCAGCTATAAGTAATTTTATTTAATTATTAGTATGTTTTGAAGTAATAGAATGTTTAATTTAAAATAATGATTGAGCATTATTTTTTGTAAATAAATTAGGGCAAAATAATTTCACATCGTCCATGGATGTACATAAGGTTTATGATTGAAATTTTGAATAAAGATTTTTTGAGTGGGCTTGAAACTTTCATCAATTTTGCATGTAGTCAGTCGAGATGGATGGATGGAGAAAAAATTAAGTGTCCTATAATCATCGCAAGTGTCAAAATATCTCTTTTCATGTTGCAAACACTATAAGATATCATTTGGCTAAATATGGCTTTGTGCCAAATTATTTTGTTTGGATTTATCATGGGGAATGTAGAATGACTCTGAATATTGACCAAAATGAGGGTACTGAATCATTTTCTTGTGGTGAATAATCATCAAATACATACTATAGAATGATCATGGAAGCTAATGGTGCTGACTTCATTATAGATTACATGGTTGAACCACCAAATCCTGAAGCTCAGAAATTTTATGAAATGCTTAAAGTTATAGATAAAGAGTAGTGGCCTGGTTGTAAAACACATTCATAATTGTCACTTGTGGCTCGACTTATGAGAATTAAGTTAGATGTCTGAGAAATTATTTGATCAGGTTATAGAACTGATGAAAGAGATTATTTTGGATAATAATTTAATCACTAACAACTTTTACAACACTAAGAAGTTACAAAGAGGAAAGGGTCTACCTGTGGAAAAAATTGATTGTTGTTTTAATGGATATATGTTATATCAGGGTGGTAATAGTAATTTAATTAGCTCTAAGTTTTGTGATCATCTAAGATTTAAGAAGGCACCTCGTGTTGTAGATACGCGACAAAAATTGAAAGTTGCATTTAAGAAGATGTATTATTTTTCTTTAATTCTGTGATTAAAGAGACTATATGCATCAATTCTATAGCAAATGATATGATGTGGCATTTCGAGCATTGGGTTGAAGAAGCGGTAATGTGTCATCCATCATATTCACTTTCTTGGCAGCATTTTAATCATATACATCAAGATTTTGTAGCTGAAAGTCAAAATGTTAGATTGGGTCTCTACACTGATGGATGTAAGCCATTTGGGCAATCTAGACAACATTATTCAAAATGGACAGTGATAGTGACACCTTATAACTTGCCTATGTGGTTGTGTATGAAGGAGCAATATATATATATTTGTCAATATTAGTTCCAGGGCCAAAAAATCTGAAAGACATGCTGGATGTTTTCTTACAGCATTTATTGCAGAGTTAAATTATTTGTGAAATGTTGGCATGAATACATATGATATCTCAAAGAAGCAAATTTTCATTATGTGCACGACCATTATGTGGACGGGAAGTGACATTCCTACATATTCAATGTTGTATGGCGAGAGTACTATAGGATGATTTACATGCCTGTATTGCATGACAAATTCTGATATATTTATCCTCAAATTTTGTGGTAAATAGTCAAAATTGATAACCATCGTAAGTTTCTACCTATGAATTATCCATTTCGAAGAAATAGAACTCCATTTCAAAAAAATAAAACTGTGATGATAGTTACATCAATATTTCGTTCAGAAGATGATATTATGATAAAGATTCAGAGTTTGTGTTTGAAGAAGGTAACTGAAAAGGATGCTACTAGAAGTAATGGACCAATAGGAAAAATATTTGGATGGAGGAAACGTAGTATATATTTGGGACTTGCCCTATTGGAAGTCCAATTTAATTCGTGATAACTTAGATGTAATGCATATTGAAAAAAATATACTTGACAATGTTTTCAATACTGTCTTTAATGTATATGGAAAAACAAAAGATACTTTAAAATCAAGACAAGAGCTGAATGATTACTGTCAGTGTCCTAATTGAAACTGAATGAGGCAACATGAAAATTTTATAAAGATTGCTATACACTTAATAAGAAGACAAGATAGATATTGTATGAATGGGTTACAAATTTGAAATCCTCTGATGGATATGTGCCAAATATGTGTAGATGTGTAGATATTAAGAATCTTAAGTTATTTGGAATGCAAAGTCATGACTGTCATGCATTTATGTAGAGATTAATATCAATTGTATTCTGTGAATTATTTCCTCTAAGTGTTTGGAAGGCACTTACAGAACTTAGTTTGTTTTTCAAACAACTATTGCAACCAGAATCAAAATAGATGACACGGTGAGGCTGGAGATTGACATTCCACTTATTATTTGTAAGCTTGAACTAATATTCCCACTGAGTTTTTTTGTACTCAATGGAGCATTTGCCGGTCTATTTGGCATATTAAGCAAGGATAGAAGGGCTCGTGCAATACAGGTGGATGTATCCTTTTTAGAGGTAAATACATATAATTGATGTGTTTTATTATTTTATACACAAAGTAATTTTGTAATTTATATAATTGAAAGCTAACATTATGGTTGTAGGTATCTTCGTAAGTTGAAATTGAATGTTAGAAATAAGGAAAAAGTTGAAGATTGAATTTGCAATGCATATTTAGTAAAAGAAGCATCATCATTTTGTTCTTATTATTTTGAGGATCATGTCAATACAAAGAATAGAAATGTGCCTCAAAATGATGAATATCATGTGATGGCAGAAGATAATTCTGTGGATAAACTATATATATTTCAAGCACCCTGAAAGAGCATTTGGAAGAACAATGAAAAGATATATGATAGATGAAGAGTACAAAGCAACCCGAAGCTATGTTTTAATTAATTATGAAGAGGTTGCACCATATATTGAGTATATATACCCAAAATGGTTCCAGGTTTAATCATAGTTTTATTTTATCTTTAATAGGAATTATTAAAAATTGATTACATTTTTATCTCTAAGTCTATCCAACACACACCCTTAGAGTTATGGAGTGGTCGTAAACCCAGTTTACATTATATCCGTATATGGGGGTGCACAGCACATGTGCTGAAAAGAGAGACTGGGATGCTAGAATCGTGAACAGAAGTATGTCCATTTGTTGGTTACCCCACAAGCACGAGGAAGGGTTTGTTCTACAGTCCTCAAGATAAGAAAGTATTTATATCGACAAATGCTACCTTTCTTGAAAATGACCACATGGCAAACTTCAAACCTCAAAGTAGGTCACTAGAGGAATTACAATTTGATCAGATCAGTCCACTACCAATAACCTTTATTGGGGAAGATAACAAAGAAACTACACATCCTATACAGGATATCATTACACCTCGACGTAGTGGGAGGTTTTCTAAACAACCAATTCGCTATAAAGAGACCAGTGAAGAAAATGTTGTTGTACCTAATACTAGTGATGATGATCCATTATCTTACAAGCATGCGATGGATGATCCTGATAAGGACAAATGGCTAACATCCATGGAACAAGAAATGGAATATATGTATTGCAATTTAGTCTGGGAACTTGTAGATCTACATAAATTAGTCAGGCCCATTGGGTGCAAATGGATCTAAAGAAAAAGAGAGGTGTGGATGAGAAAGTGAAGACTTTCAAAGCACAACTAGTAGCAAAAGGCTATACACAAAAGGAGGGAGTCAATTATGAAGAGACTTTATCCCCAGTAGCTATGATTAAATCCATTCGCATCCTTCTTTCCATTGCTGCTGCTTTCGATTATGAGATATAGCAAATGGATGTCAAGACTACTTTTTTGAATGGTTTTTTTGATGAAAGCATTTATATGATGCAACCAGAGGGTTTCATAGTTAAAGGTCAAGAGAAGAAAATATGCAAGCTAATTAAGTCCATTTATGGGCTTAAACAAGCTTCAAGGTCATGGAACCTAAGGTTTGATGAAATGATCACAGCCTTCAATTTTGAGCAAAATGTTGATGAACCTTGTGTCTACAAGTACATCAAGGAAACCAAAGTAGTCTTTTTGGTACTATACGTGGATGATATCCTACTCATTTGGAATGATATAGGATTATTGTCCGACATAAAGAAATGGCTAGTCAAAATGTTTCAAATGAAATATTTGGGACAAGTGAGTTATGTACTTGGGATCCAAATCATAAGGCATCGTAAGAATAGACTCTTGGCACTATCTCAACATCTTATATTGATAAGGTACTGGATCGGTTTTCGATAAAGAATTCCAAGAAGGGTTACCTACCAAATCGACATAAAATTTTCCTATCAAAGGAGTAGTGTCCTACCACACCTCAAGAATAATAGTACATGAGACTGGTTCCTTATGCCTCAGTAGTGGGTAGCCTCATGTTTGTCATGCAGTGTACAATACCAAACATATGCTATGCAGTGGGAATTATTAGCCATTATCAATCCAACCCATAGATGGTATACTAGATTGCAGTAAAGCACATTCTCAAGTACCTTAAACGAATGAGAAACTATATGTTGATTTATTCAGGTGCTGACATGAATCCCATTGGATATACTGATTCTGACTTCATGAAAGATGATGAAAGTTGAAAGTAAATGTCTGGGTTAGTATTCACTCTTGGTGGTGGAGCTGTGGTATGGAGAAGTGTAAAACAATCCAACATCATAGATTCTACCATGGAAGCTGAATATATAACAGCTTGTGAAGTAGCTAAAGAAGCAGTCTGGCTCAAGAACTTCATTACAGATCTAGAAGTTGTTCCAAATATGGATAAACCCATAGTACTTTACTGTGAGAATAGTGGAGCTATGGCAAACTCCAAAGAATCAAGGAGTCACAAGAGAGTGAAACATATATAGAGGAAGTATCATTTAATTAGAGAAATTGTACACCAGGATGATGTGGCTATTATGAAGATAACATCGCAAGACAACCTTGTGGATCATTTCACCAAGATGTTGCCTAAAAATCATTTAAGGGTCAATTATATGGGATGGGTTTAAAAAGACATGTCTCACATGCTTTAGAGCAAGTGAGAGATTGTTAGGGATAGTGCCCTATAAAGCATGAATTTGTATTTATGTTTTATGAAATTAATAAAAGTATTATATTTATTACATTTAGCTATGTTGTGCATAATCTATGAGTGAAACATCAAAAAATCTTCAGATTTATTATTGTAACCATAATGTCAGTGTATAATAGTTATACATGAAAGGATCGAGGTTATGGATTATAAATCAAATTGTTCGTAATAAATTAATTGAAGTTTGAGGATCTTCAAATTAAATATTACTAGGGTGGTTCACTATCATTGAATGAAGTGACCTTAATCTAGGTCACTAATGTGTGAACATTAAAGTGGAGGCTCCATATATAATAAGATTATAAGGACAGGACTAAGGCACAGTTTTTAAATTCTTTTAAATACCGTTTATCTCAAGAATAAAAACATCGCCGATAGATGATCATATGCAGATCAGTCTCAATCCTGAGTAGTCATAGACTCTTATTTATGTCAATTGGGCCTTTTGAGTCATGGGTTAAAATCCATTATGAAATGGGCACAATTCTTGTGTCTTGGAGGCCCATTGATGTATGTAGCTGGGAATATAAACTATGGACATGGAATCCAACACTTCCTATAGAAGATGGAACAGTTGGTTCCCTTAAGTATTGGTTCTGGAACTGAATAGTTTGAGTGCTCTAATTGATAACATGTTTATAAATTAATTGTTCACTAGTGGATTAATGGAACTTAAGGATCAAGATATAATTAGAGGGGCAAATGTTAATTTCACCCGACTCTAGTTATGAACAACTTCTTGGAGGATAGAACTGCATGTAATGATTAAATCAATGGACACTCTAAATTTTTGAGTAAAATCAATACTATAAGGACAACAGTTCAATTTCAAGTTTTAGTGGAATAACTCTAAAATTAATAATTAAAATAATTAATTAAAAAGTTTAATTAATTATTGAATTTATTGGAGCTTGAAATTGCATGTCCAAGGGTCCCAATTCCACCTCTTTATTACTACAATGAACTATTCATGATTTGGAATAAATTAAACTCTCTTTAGCAATATAAAATGATAAGAATAATCAATCAGTTATTATTTGAATTTGAATTTTATTCGTTTGCTCATTAAATAAAAAAATAACTACAAAGGGTAATAATATTAAATATCATTAATTCATTTCTTTATTTGATAAGGATTTGAATTTAAATATTATTAATTCATTTCTTTTTTGATAAGGATTTGAATTAATGAATATTAAATGTATAGAATTAATGAATATTAAAAGTATATAATTCATTTTCTTATTTGATAAGAATTTGAATTTAAGAATATTTAATATTATTAATTCATTTCCTTAATTGATAATGCTTTGAATTAATGAATATTAAATGTATATAATTTATTTTCCTATTTGATAAGAATTTGAATTTAAGAATATTAAATATTATTAATTCATTTCTTATTTGATAAGGATTTGAATTTAAGAATATTAAATGTATATAATTCATTTCTTATTTGATATGAAAGTGAATTTAAGAATATTAAATATAATTAATTCGTTTCCTTATTTGATAAGGATTTGAAACATCTCTAAAAACCAAAACAGATTCTTTCCTTATAAGAAACCTAGCCTACAAGAGAGTTTATTATCCTAAGAGACCCCTTGCATCAAGTGTTGAGTATGCAAGGTAAATCTAGAGTGTATTGTTCCAGATCTGAATTCTTGGTGCCCACACACCTTAAAGAAGGAGGGCGAAATTGAAGACTCTGGTACAAGGAGTTCTTTCAATCATACAAGTAAAAAAATCTTTTATAACAATAAAAGGTATAGATCTGATCTACATCTTTTGATATTAATATGTGTTTGCTTGGATTCCTGCTAAAATAAGAATTCATGAAAAATATTTTAAAAACTAATTATGCTGCATTTTATGATTTTATTTCCCTACACCGACTTGATATGTATATAACTAGTATACATACTTAGGTATGTCGACTTGATATCACATAACTAATAAACATTTATACATCAATATAAAAAGTATACATACTTAGGTATGCCGACTTGATATCTACAAAAATAGTATACATCAATATGCATGTATATTTTATACATAACTAGTATTCATACTTAGGTATGCCGACTTGATATCAACATAACTAGTATACATAGTTAGGTATGCCAACTTGATATCTACATAACTAGTATGCATTTATACATCAATATAAACAGTATACATACTTAGGTATGCCGATTTGATATCTACAAAATAGTATACATCAATAGGCATGTCAATTTTATACATAACTAGTATACATACTCAGGTATGCCAACTTGATATCTACAAAACTAGTATACATACTTAGGTATGCCAACATTATATCTACATAACTAGATACATACTTAGGTATGCCATTTTGATAATTACATATATATTATACATTTATACATCATATAAACAGTATGCATACTTAGGTATGCCGACATAACTATATATAAATAGTATACATAAACATACGTTTATTTTAAATAAGTGTATTTAAACATAACTATACATCAATATGCTATTGGTTGATAATAATTCGAATTTCTTATATAAATGATATTTTACTATATATATAAACTAAAAAACAGTATACATAAACATAATTATATATAAATTTAACAACGTATATTTAATGTCCATATATATATATATATATAACTATATATAAATGTATTTAACAATATGTATATAAACATATTACTATATATAAATGTATTTATCTACATTAATATATATAACTATATATAAATAGTTTACATAAATAGTATAAGGTTTGCCAACTTGATATCTACATCAATATACATAACTATATATAAATAGTATACATAAACAGGGTATATAAACATAAGTGTATTTTATATAAGTGTATTTAAACAAAACTATACATCAATATGCATGTGTGATATAATTCAAATTTCTTATATAAGTGTTTTTTACTATATATATATAACTAAAAAAATAGTGTACATAAACAAGATTATATATAAATATAATAATGTATATTTAATATATATATATATATATAACTATATATAAATGTATTTAACAATATGTATATAAACATATTACTATATAAAATGTATTTATCTACATTAATACACATAACTATATATAATCTATACACATAAAGAGTATAAGGTATGCCGACTTGATATCTACATCAATATACATAACCATATATAAACAGTATAGAAAAATAGTATAAATAAACATATGTGTATTTTAAATAAGTGTATTTAAACATAACTATACATCAATTTGTATGTGTGATATAATTCGAATATGAGTGTATTTTACTATATATATATAACTAAAAAAATAGTATACATAAACATAATTATATAAAAATTTAACAACGTATATTAAATATACATACACACACACACACACACACACACACACACCACACACACACACACACACACACACACACACACATATATATATATATATATATATATATATATATATATATATATATGTATTTAATAATATCTATATAAACATATTAATATATAAATGTATTTATCTACATTAATATACATAACTAAATATAAACAATATACATAAAAAAAATATAAGGTATGCCGACTTGAAATCTACATCAATATACATGACTATATATAAAAAGTATACATAGTAATATAAGTGTATTTTATATAAGTGTATTTTATATAAGTGTATTTAAACATAACTATACATCAATATGCATGTGTGATATAATTCGAATTTCTTACATACATGTATTTTACTATATATATATAACTAAAAATACAGTATACATAAACATAACTATTTATAATTATAAAATGTATATTTAATATACATACATACATATATTTTATAGATATATAACTATAAATAAATGTATTTAACATTATGTATATCAACATATTACTATATATAAATGTATTTATCTACATTAATATACATAACTATATATAAACAGTATACATAAACAGTAAAAGGTATGCTGACTAGATATCTACATCAATATAAATAACTATACATAAATATTATACATAAACAGTATACTTAAACATAAGTCTTTTTTATATAAGTGTATTTAAACATAAATATAAATTAATATGCGTGTGTGATATAATTAGAATTTCTTATATAAGTATATTTTACTATATCTATTACTATAAAAACATTATACATAAACATAACTATATATAAATATAACAATGTATATTTAAATTACATACACACAATATATATATATAACTATATATAGATGTATTTAACAATATGTATATCAACATATTACTATATATAAATGTATTTATGTATATTAATATACATAATTATATATAAATAGTATATATAAATAGTATACATAAATAGTATAAGATATGTAGACTTGATATCAACATCAATATACATAACTATATATAAATAGTATACATAAATAGTATGCATAAACATAAGTGTATTTATATAAGTGTATTTAAACATAACTATACATCAATATGCATGTGTGATATAATTCGAATTTCTTATATATATGGATTTTACTATATATATAACTAAAAAAATTGTATACATAAACATAACTATATATAAATATAACAATGTATATTTAATATATATACATACATACATAATATATATATATAACATTATGTATATCAACATATTACTATATATAAATGTATTATCTACATTAATATACATAACTATATATAAATAGTATACATAAACAGTATACTTAAACATATCTATATATAAATATGACAACATATATTTAATATACATACATATATATAAATGTATTTAACAATATGTATATCAACATATTACTATATATAAATATATTTATCTACATTAATATACATAACAATATATAAATAGTATATATAAACAGTATACATAAACAGTATAAGGTATGCCGACTTGATATTAACATCAATATACATTACTATATATAAACCGTATACATAAACAGTATACAATAAATATAAGTGTTTTTTATATAAGTGTATTTAAATATAACTATATATCAACATGCATGTATGATATAATTTGAATTTCTTATATGTGTGTATTTTACTATATCTATATATCTATAAAAATAGTATACATAAACATTATTATATATATAACTATGTTTATTTAATACACACACACACACACACACATATATATATATAATTATATATAAAAGTATTTACCAATATGTATATCAAACATATTACGATATATAAATGTATTTTTATATTAATATACAAAACTATTCATAAATAGTATACATAAATAGTATAAGGTATACCGACTTGATATCTACATCAATATACTTAACTAAACACATAAATAGTATACAATAAACATAAGTATATTTTATCTAAGTGTATCTAAACATAACTATGCATCAATATGCATGTGTGATATAATTTGAATATCTCATATAAGTGTATTTTATTATATATATAACTATAAAAATAGTATACATAAGCATAACTATATATAAATATAAAAACATATATTTAATACACACACACATATATACATACATACATACATATATATATATATATATATATATATATATATATATATATATAACTATATTTAAATATATTTAACAATATGTATATCAATATATTACTATATAAATGTATTTATCTACATCAATACCAATACATAGTCATATGTCTAAATATATATAATTACATGAAAAAATATATATAACTACATCTACAACATGTAAAACTACATGATTCAGAAACTTAATATCCATTATTATCATTCATCTCATTCATACATGCTTTTTTGGATATTGTATAAATCTTTATCATATTCTCATATATTTTTGGAAATTAAATTTAATTCTTTCAATCTTAAATATTTTTTTTATTATATTTTTATGCTTGTATAAATCATTATGATATAATATGTTTAGGGTTTGTATTTTTGTTTCACTTAATATCATTTAACTAAAATTGATTTCTAATAAAATGTTCATTTTTTAAAATTCATTTTGTAATTTTCAAAACAAATAACAACATGCATGTGTAATAAATATTATAATAAATTTCTAAAAAATAGGTGTGATGTAGTTTCAATTTACAAAGAAAAAACTTTAAAAATAAAATTTATTTACAAAATAAAATTTATTTACAAAATAAAATTTGCACCTTATAATATTCAATATGTTATATTTATTATAAATAAATAATGTTTGAATGTATTTATTAATTAAAAAAAACATTGTAATGTATTAAATTATAAAAAAAATTAAAAAATGTAAAAATATATATATAAAAACAAATTCATATATATATATATATGGTCTTTTATATATTTTTAATAACATATAATAATAATTACTTGTAGTAAAATTTAGTCTTATATTTATATAGTAATCTATTTTGTTTGAACATAATTAAAGAAATAATTTATTTTTTTCAAACAATAAAGACATGTATTTATATGCACTACATTATATTTGTTTGAATTTTAAAGTTGATAAAAATTTATTAATAATAATAAATAATATGTAGAAATTAATCATAGACATTAATATTTTAATAAAAAAAGTATATAGACAAACAAAAATACTATTATCTATTATGAACAATATTTTCATTTTTAACATAATTGTAAAACCAAAATAATTTAGAGATATGTCAATTTTTTTTATTTATATGTGTATAATGATACTTATTATAATATAAATATTAAAAAAACAACTATTTGAATATAATAAAAGCTCATATATTTAATTCATAATTTCATTTTATCCATTAATATGCTTCACACACACACACACACACACACACACACACACACACACACACACACACACACACACAGATATTTGTTTTAAATATAAAAAATTTATAATATTTTATAAATTTTATACAATATTTAATATTTTATTTTAAATAAATTTGCAAAATCAAAAAATTTTAAATACATTTACACACACACACACACATATATATATAATAGTTTCATGTGTAACTTTAAAAATACATTACGTATATAGGTATATGTGTGTGTTTGTGTGGGTGTATAGTAGTATATGCATGCATACATGTATATACACACTACTTTGAAAATGTAGATACATGTGTGAATATATACAAAAGAACATAAATGTGTATATTCATATATAATATATTGTAATGTATATGGATGTATAAATGTGTTTGTGTGTAGGGCAGTGTATATGCACATATTTATTTATGCATATATATGTAAATATTAACATTAATTTTGAGAAGAAAGATACTTGAGCTCATAAATATCAACATGTTCCAAAAATTCGTGAGAGCATGAGCAAAAAGTGACATTATTACAAGATACAACTAATCTCTCATCTATAACACTTTGCCTCAAAATTTGATCAGAGTAATACTTGCAATGATAAAGGTTCATTCAATACTAAATATCATGGTGTTACATTTTCATTCAAAACTATAATTTGTTCAAATTAAAAATCTATCTAATATCTTCTTCAATAACTCTTCTATCTTGTTTTTGTCTTGATAAGCTATTTTCAATTTTGATTATTTGTAGATTTCTTATCTAATATCTCTAGTTCGAACTATTGTAAAAGTAAAATCTATCAAATCAATCTAGGGCTGACATCTTACTTTTCTATGAGATATTTGATTATATAATATTTAGTATATACTATGACTTTTGTCCCCACTAAATATGATATTAATTTTCCAAAAGAAAAGATTGTTGATACAAGTTCTTTCTCTATAGTGGTGTAATTCAATTGTGCATTTTAGAGTGTGTTGTTATCACAATATATGATAACTATTTATACATATTTGTATAACTATATAAAACTCTTCATAATTATATTTAACTATATTTGTAACTATGTAAATAGTTTTTTAACAATATTAATAACTACATATAACTATTTTTTAAACTATATAATATTTTATAACTATATGAGTAATTCTATATAACTATATTTTTAACAAAATAATCATATGTATATAATATACAACTTATATCATTGTATTTTACTATACGTATATCTATAAAAATATTATATATAACTATATCTTTAACTACATACATATTTATAACTATATGTGTATAATTATATATAAATATTTTTTATCTTTGTAATACTCTATATAATTAAATATAACTATATTTGTATCTATGTATACATATATGTAATCATAAAATTTAATCTATATATTTATTTATAACTTTGTATAAATTTATGTATAGCTACTTATAACTACTTGTATCAATATATTTCTATATAATTATAAGTTTAACTATATATAACTCTATTTTTAATTATATATACTACAGGTATAAAAACATATAGATGTCAACCTCCCTCTCTGGTTACCATCTATTGAGGTCTATTGATTCTTTTTTTCCCTCATCAGATCACTTTACTACCAAATGACAAAGGGATTGAGATTTATGGAAGAAATGGGGTTTACATTCACAAAGTTGTTCAGTAGGCTGTTTGCCAACAAGGAGATGAGGATTTTGATGCCAGGTCTTGATGATGGCGGATAGATAACCATTCTTTAATAGTTGAAGCTTGAGAAATTGTAACCACAATTCCTACTATTGTATTCAATGTAGAGACTGTTAAATACAAAAACATCAATTTCACTGTGTAGGATGTTGGGGGTCAAGACAACGTTCGCCCTTTCTGGAGGGATTACTTTCAAAATACCCAAGGTCTCATATTTGTCGTGGATAGCAATGACAGTGATCGAGTAGCTGAAGCCAGAGATGAGTTGCATAGGATGCTAAATGACGAAAAACTTTGAGATGTAGTTTTGCTGGTATTTGCCAATAAGCAAGATCTTCCCAGTGCAAGTAAAGACAATTTTGCATAGGATGCTAAATTATATATATAATTATAATATATATAAAATTTTATAAAAAAATATATATACCTACATGTATAAATAAAGTAGAACTATTTGTGTAATTATCTATATAACCACATGTTACTATATTTATAATTACATGTATAATAACATACAATATTATATTTAACTATATGTGTATAACTTTGTATAAATATTTCTAAAACTATATATAAATATTTGTTTCACTATATAACACTCTACAACATTAAATATACTATATTTATAACTATATAATATATATATATATAATATGTAAATCTATATATTTATTTTTAACTTTATATATTATGTATAACTATTTGTATAATATATTTATATATAACTATATATTTATTATATAAAAATAATAATAGCAATATATACTATATGTATAATAACATATAACTATAAATAAATAAATCTTATTATATATATAACTATAAAAACTTTATACATAACTATATTTAAATATATAATTTACATCTTATATTTAATATACATTTGTATATATTAGTATATAAAAATGTATTTTACTATATCTATACCTAAACATAACTATATGTATAATTATATAAAATTATATGAATAAATATATATATCTACATGTATAAATATAAGTATTACTATATGTGTAACTATATGTATATCCACATTTAACTATATTTATAATTACATGTATTAAAATATAAAACATTATGCTTAATTATATGTGTATAACTATATATAAATATTTGTAAAACTAAGAACTTTATATAATTAAATATAACTAAATTTTTAACTATTTATACATATATGTATACATATATTTAAATCAATATATTTGTTTATAACATTGTATATATTTATGTATAACTAAATATAACTACTTGTATGAAATATATATATATATCTATATATAACTAAATGTTTAATGATATATAAATTTTTATAACTATATATATTATATGTATAATAACATATAACTATAAATAATTATATCTTACTATATGTATAACTATAAAAACTTTATACATAACTATAGTTAAATATATAATTAACAACATATATTTAATATACATTTTTTTATATTAATATAAAAATGTATTTTAGTATATCAATAACTATACATAACTATATGTATAAATATATGAAATATTATGTAAAAAATATATACATACATGTATAAATATAAGTTTAATTATGCATAACTATATGTATAACCACATGTAACTATATTTATATTATATGTATAAAAACATACAACATAATGTTTAACTATATGTGTATAACTATATATAAGTATTTGTATAACTATAAAAAACTTTATATAAATATATATAACTTTATTTTTAATTATGTATACATATATGTATAAATATATGTAAATCTATATAATTGTTTATAAGTTTGTATACATTTATATATATTTACTTATAACTTCTTGTATGCATATATCAATATATAATTATATGTTTACCTATATGTAACTATTTATAACTATTTTTACTATATGTATCCTAACATATAATTATATATGGGATAATACTAATTTGTTGTACTAACTTGAAATAAAATGGCTAAAGATATAATATCAACAATATGTAAGCACATAGCATGAGACTGCCCGTTGATCAGGCTCATATATGGTTTAATACAAATAAGGGTCGTACAATTACCTAATCCCAGGCCTTGGGCCTCATGTTCAAATATGAACTTATAATAAAAAATATGTAATATTTGATAGGTTTGTACTGAAGAAATTTTATTTTCTTTTATATAATTCTTCATTCTAACACTGTACTCTCTATGTTTCTCTTTTCTCTCTAATTCTTTCTGCCACTCCGTTCCTCTTTTTCTGTGTCGCATACTCTCTCTTGTTATTTTCTTTCTCGCTCTTATTTCTTGCGTGTTCTCTCTCTCTCCCTCTCTCCCTCCCTCCCTCTCTCTCTCTCTCCCTATCTCTCACTCTCTCCCTCTCTCCCTATCTCTCCCCCCTCTCTATTCCTCCCTCTCTCCCTCTCTCTCTTCCTCTCATTCTCTCTCCCATCCTCTCTCCTTCTCTCTCCCTTTCACCATTTCTCACTCCCTCTCTATTGCTCCTTCTCTCTCCCTCTCCCCCTCTCTATCTCCCCAATCTCTCCATTTCTCTACCCCACTCTTTTTCCCCACCTTCTCTCTCTCTCCCTCCCTATACCCCTTCAAACTTTAAATGTCTTTCTTTTTTGCTTTCCTTTCTTGTGCATTATCATATTTTGCTCCATTTATCTAGTATTATTGTGATATCTATTAATCTTTATTGTGCTAAAAATAGCTTTATCTATTCATGTAGATTCTACAAATGCATTGCCTTGATATTCATGATATTTAATTTTTAAATATTCATCTGTAAGTAATTTTATTTAATTATTAGTATATTTTGAAGTAATAGAATGAGTTTAATTAAAATAATGATTGGAAATTATTTTTTGTAAATAAATAGGGCAAAATAAGTTTAGATCATCAGTGGATGTACAGAAGGTTTATTAATGGATTTTTGAATATAGATTTTTTGAGTGGGTTTGAAACTTTCATCAATTTTGA
The DNA here is from genome assembly GCA_029783825.1 of Sapria himalayana. Classification (NCBI taxonomy): domain Eukaryota; kingdom Viridiplantae; phylum Streptophyta; class Magnoliopsida; order Malpighiales; family Rafflesiaceae; genus Sapria; species Sapria himalayana. The sequence continues at coordinate 40,586 of JAREIK010010971.1, forward strand.
ATGTAGTAAATCGATATGGATGGATAGAGACAAAATAAATTGTACATGTAATCATCGCAAGTGTTGGAATATCTCTTTTCGTGATGCAAACACTATAAGATACCATTTGGCTAAATATGGCTTTGACAAATTATTTTGTTTGGATTTATCATAGGGAAAGTACAAAGGCCTGAACATTGACCAAAATGAGGGTACTGAATCATTTGCTTGTTGTGAAGAATCATCAAACATACCATAGAATGATCACGCAAGCTGCCGGTGCTGACTTCAATATGGATTAATGGTTGGACCACATAATCCTGAAGCTTAGAAATTTTATTAAATGCGTAAAGCTGCAGATAAAGAGTTGTGACCTGGTTATAAAGCACATTCACAATTGTCACTTATGGCTCAACTTGTGAGCATTAAGTCAAAAATCATATTTCTGATAAATTATTTGATCATGTGATAGAACTAATGAAAGAGATTATTTCGGATAAAAATTTGAGCACTAACAACTTTTACAACACTAATAAGTTACTACGAGGAATGGGTCTACCCGTCGAAAAAATTGATTGTTATTTAAATGGATGTATGTTATGTTGGGGTGGTGATAGTGATTTAATTAGCAGTAAGTTTTTTGATCATCCTCGATTTAAGAAGGCAACTCGTGTTGTAGATATGCCACAAAAATTGAAGCTTTTATTTAAGAATATGTATTATTTTCTATTAATTCCACGATTACAGAGACTATATGCATCAAATGCTATAGAAAATGATTTGAGGTGGCATCCTGAGCATGTGGTTGAAGAAAGGGTGATGCGCCATCCATTAAATTCACTTGCTTGAAATCATTTTAATTATATACATCAAGATTTTGCAGCTGAAAGTCAAAATATGAGATTGGGTCTCTACACTGATAGATTTCAGGCATTTGGGTGATCTGGACAATAGTATTCAACATGACCAATGATAGTGACACCTTATAACTTGCCTTCATGGTTGTGTATGAAAGAGCAAAATATGTTTTTGTCAATATTGGTTCCATGGTCAAAAAATCCAAAAAACATGCTGGATGTTTTCTTACAGCCTCTTATTGTAGAGTTAAATCATTTGAGAAAATTTGGCATTGATACATATGATATCTCAAATAAGCAAAATTTCATTATGCGCTGCCCTTATGTGGACGGTAAGTGACTTTCTTGCATATTCAATGTTGTCTGGCTAGATGACTACAAGATGATTTGCATGCATGTATTGCATGACAAATTCTGATGCATTTACCCTCAAATTTAGTGATAAACAGTCATGGTTTGATAGCCATCGTAAGTTTCTACCTATGAATCATCCATTTTGTAGAAATAGAATTACATTTTGAAAAATTAAAACTGTGATGATAGTTGCACCAACAATTCATTCAAAAGATGATATTATTACAGAGATTTAGAGATTGGGTTTGAAGAAGGTAACTGTAAAGGATGCTACTATAAGTAATGGATCAATACGTAGTATATTTTGGGACTTGCCTTATTGGAAGTCCAATTTAATTCGTCATAACTTAGATGTAATGCATATTGAAAAAATGTTTGACAATGTTTTCAACATTGTCCTTAATGTTGATGGGAAAAAAAGACACTTTAAAATCAAGACAAAAACTAAATGATTACTGTCGCATCCTGAATTGAAAAAGGATGAGGCAATAAGAAAATTTCCTAAAGCTTGCTACATGCTTGATAAGAAGGCAAGACAGATATTGTGTAAATGGGTTAAAAATTTGAAATTCCCTGATAGATATGTGTCAAATATGGGTAGATGCGTGGATATGAAGAATTTTAAATTATTTGGAATGAAAAATTATTATTGTCATATATTTTTGCAGAGATTAATACCAATTGCATTCCATGAATTACTTTTTCTGAGTGTTTGGAAGGTTCTTACAGAACTTAGTTTGATTTTCAAACAGCTAACTGCAACCACAATCAAAATAGATTACATGGTGAGGCTGGAGAATGATTTCTACTTATTATTTGTAAGCTTGAATAGATATTCCCGCCAAGTTTTTTTTGACTCAATTGAGCATTTTCTGGTCCATTTGGTATGAAGCAAGGATAGCAATGCCAGTGCAATTCAAGTGGATGTATCCTTTTCAGCGGTAAATACATATAATTTGCTATGTTTTATTATTTTGTACATAAAGTAATATTGTAAATTTAATATAATTGAAACCTAACATTGTGGTTGTAGGTATCTTCATAAGTTGAAATTGAATGTTAGAAACAAGGAAAAAGTTGAAGGTTCAATTTGCAATGCATATTTAGTAGAAGAAGCATCATCATTTTGTTCTTATTATTTTGAGGATCATGTCAATACAAAGAATAGAAATGTATCTCAGAATGATGAACGTAATGTGATGATAGAAGATGATTCTGTGAACAAACTATCTATCTTGAAACACCCTGGAAGAGTATTTCGAAGAACAAAAAAAGATGTATGATAGATGAAGAGTACAAAGCAACCCAGAGCTACGTTTTACTTAATTGTGAGGAGGTCACACCATATATTGAGTATGTATACCCAAAATGGTTGTAGGGTTATCATAGTTTAATTTTGTCCTTAATAAGAATAATTAAAAATTGAAATATGTTTTTCTATATTTTTATATTTGTGTAGTATTTATGTTGAGCAGTTAAAAAATAGGCAACCAACAATTTCTAGCAATGAATCGATTTATATGCTAGAAACTGAATTTGCGAACTGGTTCAAAAATATGTGAGAATTATTAAGTTTTAAAATTTTTATTTAATTTATTAGTATCTTTTATTTGTTAACATCATTTGTTTAATTTATACCATGGGAAAATTATCCTTCAAATAAAGATTCAATATATTAATTTAGAATCTAAGTAAATGCTAATTTAGATATGTGACAACCTATCCTGGATATTTTGTCAATGGATATAAATTTCACACAATTGGGCATGGTTCTTCTAAAACAACAATGAATAGTGGTGTATTCATTAAAGGCTCAGGTTAAAGTGTAGATGAAATTGATTATTATGATCAACTCACAAAAGTTATTGAGTTTGTGTATCCTAGACTCAAAAATAATAGGATTGTATTATTAAAGTGAGAGTGGTTTGATCCCACATGAAATGTGGGTACAAAGATTTATTCAGATTATAAGCTAGTGGATGTTAACCATAAACACAGATGTAATCGATATGAGCCATTTATTATGGTAGTTCAAGCTACTCAAGTATATTATTGTACATATCTGAGTTTATCTTGTGATAAGAGTGATTGGTGGTGTTTGCAAAATCAAAGCTCGA
>JAREIK010010972.1:0-11982 GCA_029783825.1 Sapria himalayana
AAAATAAAAATTATATTTACTAATAATGTTCCTCATAAATATATTTTTTGGAAAAATAATTATTAATTAGATGTGTCTCACTAAATATTTATTTTGTAATTAATATTTCTATAAAAATAAACTGATACATAATTTAAATAAAAATTTAAAATTATACTTAATAAAAATTAAATTGTGATTTATGAGTTTTTATTAATTTACACGTGTTTAATGGTTTAAGTATTTAGATGTTTTGTCGTTTAGGAGTTTAGCAATTTATATTTTTAAGCATTTAGTGGTTTATAGGTTTTATTTATACAATAAAATAACAAAAAAAAATTTGTAATTTTTTTTTCATTTTCATAGGTTATAACCTTTGAAAATATAATAATATTTAAAATTTTTTGAAATGTGAATACAATATTTAGTTATAATAATATTAATAATTAATATGCTATAAATTCAATATATAAAATTTTATTGAAAGATAATAATAATGATCAAAAATTAAATTAATAAACTATTAATAAAAAGATTGATATTAATTAAAAAATATTTACAAAAACCAAATTGATTCAAAATTAAAGTAAAATTTATTACTGGATAATAATTTTTAATTTTTAAATTTTTACTTATTTTATAATCATATATTTTTTTTGATTAAAAATAAATTAATTAAAATATATATGTCTCACTCATTATTTAATTTGTAATAAATATTTCTATAAAAATAAACTAATAAATAATTAAAATGAATATTTAAAATTATAATAAATAGAAATAAAAATTAGATTTATTAATTATTAAGTAGTATATAGCAGTTTAATGGTTTATGTATTTAGGCATTATGAGGTTTAGGAGTTTACTAATTTAAACGTGTATGCATTGAGTGGGTTTATAAGTTTTATTTAAAAAAATATAATAACAAAAAATTTATTTTTATTATTTTTTATATTTTCAAAGGTTAAACCTTTGAAAATATAATAATTTTTAAATTTTTTTCTAATGTGAATACAATATTTAATAATATAATCATTATATTTATATATTATAATAATTCAATATAAATTTTTTTTGATAAATATTCTAATAATATCAAAAAATAAATTAATAATCCATTAATAATAAGATAGATATTAATTAAAATATAATTACAAAACATAAAATGATTCATAAGCAAAGAAAATATATTACTATATAATAATTTTTTGTTTTAATTTTTTCTTTTAATAAGTTTATCTATATTTTTTTAATGAAAAATAATTTATATAAATTATATTTGTCTAACTCAATTTATTTTGTAATTAATATTTTATATAAATAAACAAATAAATATTAAAATGAATATTTAAAATTATGAGGAAAAAAATGAGATTTATTATTTATTATTTAGGGATACCGTTTAATTTAATTAAATGTCTCACTAATAATTTATTTTGTAATTAATATTTCTATAAAATAAATAATAAATAATTATCATAAAAATTTAAATATACTGAATATAAATTAAAATGAGATTGAATTTATTATTTATTAATGTATACCAGTTTAATAGTTTAATATTTAGAGGTTTTGTCGTTAGGAGTTTAGTGATTTATGTTTTTAGGCTTTTAGTGGTTTATAGGTTTTATATAAAAAAATAAAATAACAAAAAAAATTTCTATAATTTGTTAGCATTTTCATAGGTTATAACCTTTGAAAATATAATAATATTTACAATTTTTTGAAATGTTAATACAATATTTAATTATGATAATATTAATAATTATATATCATATAAATTCAATATAAATAATTTTATTGATAGATAATATAATAATGATCAAAAATTAAATTAATAAACTATTAATAAAAAGATAGATATTAATTATAAAATATTTACAAAACCCAAATTGATTCAAAATTAAAGTAAAATATATTACTGGATAATAATATTTAATTTTTAAATTTTTACTTCTTTTATAAGTGTATATTTTATTAGATAAATAATATATTATTTAAATTATATTTGTCCCACTCATAATTTATTTTGTAATAAATATTTATAAATAAAGATACTAATAAATAATTAAAATGAATATTTAAAAATATAATAAATAGCAATAAAAAATAGATTTATTAATTATTAAGTAGTATTTAGAGGTTTAATGGATTATGTAATTAGGCATTATGGGGTTTAGGAATTTACTAATTTAACTTTATTTGCATTTAGTAGGGCTGCTCACGGGACTCGTAGATTCGCGACCCGACCCAAAGTCTCGTCCCGAAAGAATCGGGAGTGATAAAATCTGTTGACTTTGACTTTTCCCGACCCTTCTCTCACATATTTTTTCTTTTGGGACGGTTCCGAATCTTAAGGAATATCCATCCCAAGAACCATCCCATCCTAAAAAACCGATACTAAAACCAGGGAATATATATATATATATATAACATGAAGATGCCACCAATTCCGTTACTGCCCAACCAATTCCGACGCACCTATTGCTGTTCCGATGAGTTCCATGCCACCTCACACCGTTCAAGCCGTGTTCAGTTAGGCGCAGCCCTTGTCCGTCGCACTTCTGGTTGCCTCCACCGTGTCTTAGATGCCACCAGCCTTTTAGTTTGTTTTTTTGACGAGAATTGAGTGATTAATTATTATTATTATGTGTCTCAGTCAGTTTTGTTGAGTATTGGTTGTGGTGTTGTTGTTGGGCCGAATGAGTGGGCCGAATGTGTTATAGTCAGTTTTGTAGAGCTTGCTTGTTTGAAATATTTATATGTATTTATGCTTAACATATCATATTAATTAATGGCAATGCATATGGCACGATCCAGCGGTAAATGAAAAATATAATAAATTGAAGATGATCACATATCAAATGATCAAAGTAATGGTAAATCTAATTATCAACCTTTCACGAAGCCTCCTATTGTAACAATAAGTTCTTCAATATCAATTGTAAAAGAAAGTTAAGGTACATATGAACCTCAAGCTCATAAAAGGTATAAGTCTGTTGTTTGGCAAACTTATGAGATATTAGTTGATTCAGATGGAAATGAAACTGGTTGGACAGCTTGTATATGGTGTAGGAAAATATACTTGACAAAAAGTAATCAAGGTACTTTGGGTTTTTGGAATACTTGAGAAAGACTTGTAAGAAATTTTAAACACAAAATAGAATTAATAAAGCTCACAAGGTAAAGACAAGTCACAATCTTTGTTGAGTTTCACTAAAGGTACTAGTTAAGATGATAACAAAATTAACTTTTGACAATTTGATCACAACTATTTAGGGAGGCTTTTGTGAAAATGATCATAAAAGATTGAATTTGCCTTTTTGTTTGTTGAGAGGGATGAGTTTAATGAGTTTTGTGAAGTTAGTGTGCCCTCAATTTAAAATTCAATCTAGGCACTCTATACTGAGGGATTTGTTTTTTATTTGTTTGTGAAGGAAAAGAAGAAATTATTTGATAGCATATCATCTCATTGTTGTAGAGTTTCATTGACTACCGACACTGGGACTAGCATATAAAAATTTGTATTATATATGTTGACTAGTCATTTCATTGATCTCAAGGGAATATGCATAAAAGCTTTTGACTTTTGTGTCATTAAAAGTCATTCCTAGAGTTAATATTAGAAATGCCTATTGAGTTTTGCATGAATTAATGGGGTTTGAGAAAGTTATAGTTTCATTACTGTTGACAATGCATCAAATAATGATGTTGCAGTTGAACAATTGAAAAAAAGCTTGTGAAGAAAAGGTTGTACCTTTAGAGGCGAGCATTTTCATATGAGATGTTGTGCTCATATCCTAAACTTAATTGTCAGATGGCATTGCAGTAGTTGAGGGTGCTATTCAAAAAATTAGAGGAGTGGTGAAATATGTGAGGAGTAGTCATAAAAGATTGATATGTTTAAGTTATGTGTTAAAGAAGCAAAACTTGACATATGGATCCTCATTACAATTATATTGTCCTACAAGATAGAATTCAACATATTTGATGCTAGAAAACTGATATAAATATCAAAAAGAATTTGATAAGTTGGTGGACAAAGACAAAAGGTTTTTGATGGAGTTTGGTTCAAACGTTCCAACTGAGATAGACTGAACAAACGCCAAAATTTTAGCTCGTTTCTTGAAATCTTATTATGAGGTAACTTGTAAATTATCTGGCTCATAATATTCTACCTCTAGTGTTTATTTTACTGAGATTATTCGAATTTTGAAAAAAAATTGAGCTTTGTGAAAATAGTATAGATACAAGGTGTCTGAAATGGGTATGAAAATAAGGCATAAATCAACTAATATTGGGGTTCTCTCCAGTCAACAAATATTATGCTTTTTGTAGTAGTTGTGTTGGATCCTAGATCTAAGCTCAAATATCTCAAGGTTAAGTACACTTAGCATTATGGAGAGGAATTTGCCAAAAATTTGGTGAAAAAGGTTATAAATGCTTTAAATGAGATAATGGATGATTATAAAGATTTAAATGAAGATGAATCAAAAGAAGAGGATTTCTCTTCTACTGTGTTAAAATAAATGATGATTTCTATGATGGTAGAGATACTTATATTGATGATTTTTTTTTGTTGAATTGGAGAAAGAACAAGAAGTTGTAGCTTTTGAAGAGTTGGATAGGTACTTGGAGGACAAACTTTAAAAAAATAGAATTGATTTTGATCTTATTAACTGGTGGAAGGTAAATGAGGTTAAATATCCTTCGTTGGAAAATGTAGCAAGGGATATATCTGCTATCCAAGCAACTACTGTGGCCTACGAATCTACATTTAGCAATGGTGGGAGAACTTTAGATAAATTTAGGAGTTCTTAAACACCTATTACAGCTGAAGTTCTCATATGTCTACAAGATTGGTAGAGAAGCTCAAACAAACCTATTGAAATTGAACAATTAGTTCAAGACCTTGATGATAATGAATCAGGTTAGTATACAAATCTTGTAAATTTTAATTTCACGTTTACTTATTTTATTCATTCAATTTAATAAAAATATGGTTCAATTACAATTTTTAGAGGGGTCAGAAGATCCAAATATTCTTCCAACTATAGTTGGCCAACTAAATTTCGAATGGGTGTATTAAATTTTATAAGGTAATATTTTGTTTTTTTATTACTCTTTCATCTTAGAAATTTATGTCTACATGATTAACATGTTTTCATCCTTGGTTGTCCTTCTATAGTGGAGGAAGAAAAGGGAGGAGTTGTAGAAGAGATAAGTAATTGGGTTTGGATTTTCATTGTTGTTTCGGGAGGGACGTTTGAAATGATTATTATCATGGTTGTTATTAGTTGTATTTTTTTGTTATATTAAGATGCCTTATTTTAGCAATTACCTAAGTAGTAATTACTGCTACCAATGTTTGTGGTCATCTTTAGCTATTCCTTAATATCTTAAGTAATTGTTTAAAAAATGTAGTATTGCTATTATGGTTAACTTTCACTCGCCTGAACAAAGCCAACTTGTGACAAAACAAAGAACCAAATTAAGAACACAACTCATTCCCGTATTATTTAATATTTCTATCCTTAAAAAAAAATTGGCCCAATTTGAGTTTGAAAGATACATAACCAAGGAATGATAAATGGTACAACAAATGGTTTCGACATGAACTAACTTGGCCAGTTTGAAGAAAATAAATTGAAAAAAAATGTCTGAACTCTGTTTCGTCCCTGGACCATTTTCTCCTACCCAAAATCCTCGATCTACGTCCCATCCTGTCCCGATATTTTAAACCTATGAGATGGGTCTAGATCTTCAAAAAAAAATCTTCTAACTGTGGAAAGTGACTGGAGATTTGTAATCCACATCCCATCCCGTCCCATGAGCAACCCTAGCATTAAGTGGTTCATAGGTTTTATTTAAAAAATAAAATAAACAAAAATTTATTTTTATTATTTTTTTGATAGTTTCAAAGGTTATATCCTTTGAAAATATAATAATTTTAAATTTTTTTTCAAATGTTAATACAATATTTAGTTATACTAATCATTATATTTATATATTATATAAATTCAATATAAACAATTTTATTGATAAATAATCTAATAATAATCAAAAAATAAATTAATAATCCATTAATAATAAGATAGATATTAATTAAAATATAATTTCAAAACTTAAAATGATTCAAAAGCAAAGAAAAATATATTACTATATAATAATTTTTTGTTTTTGAATTTTTTATTCTTTTAATAAGTTTAACTATATTTTTTATGAAAAATAATTTATTTAAATTATATTTGTCTAACTCATAATTTATTTAGTAATTAATATTTATATATAAACAACAAATAAATAATTAAAATGAATATTTAAAATTATAATAAAAAAAATGAGATTTATTATTTATTATTTATTATTTATTATTTATTATTTATTATTTATTATTTATTATTTATTATTTATTATTTATTATTTATTATTTATTATTTATTATTTATTATTTATTATTTAGGGATACAGGTTTAATTTAAATTAGATCCGTCTCACTAATAATTTATTTTCTAATTAATATTTCTATAAAAATAAACTGATAAATAATTAAAATAAAAATTTAAAATTATACTGAATAAAAATTAAAATGAGATTTAAGATTAATTATTAATGTATACCAGTTTAATAGTTTAAGTATTTAAAGGTTTTGCCATTAGGAGTTTAGCGATTTATGTTTTTAGGCTTTTAGTGGGTTATAGGTTTTATATAAAAAAATAAATAACAAAAAAAATTTCTATAATTTATTATCATTTTCATAGGTTATAACCTTTGAAAATAAAATAATATTTACAATTTTTTGAAATGTGAATACAATATTTAGTTTTAAAAATATTAAAAATTATATATCATATAAATTCAATATAAATAATTTTATTGATAGATAATATAATAATGATCAAAGATTAAATTAATAAACTAGTAATAAAAAGATACATAAAAAATAAAAAATATCTACGAAACGTAAATTGATTGAAAATTATAGTAAAATATATTACTAGATAATAATTTTAAATTTTTAAATTTCTACTTCTTTTGTAGCGTATATTTTTTTTTATTAAAAATAAATTAATTAAATTAAATTTGTCGCGCTCATACTTTATTTTGTAATATATATTTCTATAATAATAAACTAATAAATAATTAAAATGAATATTTAAAATTATAATAAATAGAAATAAAAATTAGATTTATTAATTATTAAGTAGTATATAGTTGTTTAATGGTTTATGTATTTCGGGATTACGGGGTTTAGTAGTTTACTAATTTAACTGTGTATGCATTTAGTGGGTTATAGGTTTTATTTAAAAAAAAAATAAAAAAAATTATTTTTATTATTTTTTGATATTTTCAAAGGTTATAACCTTTGAAAATATAATAATTTTTATATATTTTTCAAAAGTGAATAAATATTTATTTATAATAATCATAATAATTATATATCATATAAATTCAATATAAACAATTTTATTCATAGTTATTCTAATAATTATCAAAAAATAAATTAAAAATCTATTATGAATAAGATTGTTATTACTTAAAATATAATATAAAAACCTAAAATTATTCAAAAGCAAAGCAAAATAAATTACTTAATAATAATTATTTGTTTTTAAATTTTTATTCTTTTTAAAAGCTTATCTATTTTTTGATGAAAAATAATTTTTATAAATTATATTTTTAACTCATAATTTATTTTATAATTAATATATATATATATATATATATATATATATATATATATATATATATATATATATATATATATATAAACAATCAAAATGAATTTTTTAAATTATAATGAAAACAAATAAAAATGTGATTTATTAATTATTATTTAGGGTCAATCCGTTTAAACGATTATCTATATAAAGGTATCAGGATTTTGTAGTTTAGTTATTTAAGTGTTTAGGCATTTAGTGATTTATAAGTTTTATTTAAATAAGGAAATAATAAAAAAATTATATATTTTTTTGTTTTTTCACGTGTTCAATGGTTATATCATTTGAAAATATAATAATTTTAATATTTTTTTCAAAAGTGAATATAATATTTAGTTATAATAATTATTAAATCTATATATCATATAAATTAAAAATAAATATTTTTATTGATAAATATTCTAATAATGATCAAAAAATAAATTAATAATCTATAAAAAATAAGTTAGATATCAATTAAAATATAATTACAAAACCTAAAATGATTCAGAAACAAAATAAAATATATTACTATATAATAATTTTTGTTTTTAATTTTTTTCTTCTTTTAATAAGTTTATCTATATTTTTTTGTTGAAAATAATTTATATATAAGATATTTGTCTAACTTATCATTTATTTTGTAATTAATATTTATAAAAAAATAAACAAATACATAATTAAAATGAATATATAAATTATAATGAAAAAAATAAAAATGAGATTTATTATTTATTATTTAGGATATACATGTTTAAAAATTTATCTATTTAGGGTTTTCGAGATTTAGAAGTTATTTATTTAAGTATTTAGGCATTTAATGGTTTATAACTTTTATTTAAACAATGAAATAATAAAAACTTATTTTTGATATTTTTTCAAATTTTCAAATGTCATAACATTTGAAAATATAATAAATTCTAAATTTTTTAAAAATGTGAATACAATAATTAGTAATTATAATTATTATTACTATATATAATATAAACTAAATATAAACAATTTTTTTGATAATATTATATCAATTATCAAAAAATAAATTAAGAAACTATTATTAATATGATAGATATAAATTAAAATATAATAAAAAAATTTAAAATGATTCAAAATCAAAGTAAAATTTATGACTAAACAATAATTTTTTTTTAGTTTTTGCATCATTTTATAAGCTTATATATTTTTTTGTTAAAAATATATTATTTAAATTATATTTGTCACTCATAATTTATTTTGTAATTAATATTTCTATAAATTATTTAAATTATATTTAAGGTTTATGAGTTTAAAGGTTTAGGTATTTAGGGTCTTCGGGGTTTTGGAGTTTAGAGATTTATGTATTTTGGCATTTAATGGTTTATAAGTTTTATTTTAACAATGATATAAAAAAAATTTATTTTTGTTATTTTTCTGATTTTTGAAAGTTATAACCTTAGAAAAAATAACAAAAAAAATTTTAGTAATTTTTTGTGATTTTCATAGTTTATAACCTTTGAAAATATAATAATATTTAAAATTTTTTGAAATGTGAGTACAATATTTAGTTACAATAATTTTAATAATTATATATCATATAAATTTAATATGAACAATTTTATTGATAGAAATTATAATTATGATCAAAAATTAAAATAATAAACTATTAGTAATAAGATAAATATTAATTTAAAAATATTTACGAAACAAAAATTGATTCAAAATTAATGTAAAAAATATTTCTGGATAATAAATACTAATTTTTAAAATTTTACTTATTTTTTAAGCATATATTTTTTTTTTGATTAAAATTAAATTATTTAAATTATATTTGTCGCACTCATAATTTATTTTGTAATAAATATTTTTATAAAATAAACTTATAAATAATTAAAATGAATATTTAAAATAATAATAAATTGAAATAAAAATTAGATTTCTTAATTATTAAGTGGCATATAGCAGTTTAATGGTTTATGTATTTAGGCATTACGGGTCTTAGGAGTTTACTGATTTTATAGTGTATGCATTTAGTGGTTTATCGGTTTTATTTAAAAATTAAAATAACAAAATAATTATTTTTATTATTTTTTGAAATTTTCAAAGGTTATATCATTTGAAAATATAGTAATTTTTAAATTTTTTCAAATGTGAATTCAATATTTAGTTATAATAATCATTATATTTATATATCATATAAATTCAATATAAACAATATTATTGATAAATATTCTTAAAATAATCAAAAATTTATTAATAATCTATTATTGATAAGATAGATATCAATTAAAATATAATAAAAAAACCTAAGGTAGTTTAGAAAAAATCATAATATATTACTATATAATAATTTGTTGTTTTGAGATTTTTTTTTCTTTTAAAAAGTTTATCCATATTTTTTTGTTGAAAATTAATTTATATAAATTATATTTGGCTAACTCATAATTTATTTTTTAATTAATATTTATTTAAAAATAAACAAATAAATAATTAAAATGAATATTTAAAATTATAATGAAAAAAATAATATTGAGATTTATTCTTTATTATTTTTGGGTATACCAGTCTAATTTAAATTAGATCTGTCTCACTAATAATTTATTTTGTAATTAATATTTCTATAAAAATAAACTGATAAATAATTAGAATAAAAATTTAAAATTATACTGAATAAAAATTAAAATGAGATTTATGCATTATTATTAATGTATTCAGTTAAATATTTTAAGTATTTAGAGGTTTTTTCATTTATGACTATAGCAATTTATGTTTTTAGGCATTTAATGGTTATGGGTTTTATTTAAACAATGAAATAAAAAAGTATTATTTTTGATATTTTTTCACATTTTCAAAGGTTATAACCTTTGAAAATGTGATAATTTTAAAATTTTTTAAAAATGTCAATACAATATTTAGTAATAATTATCATTATAATTATATATAATATAAACTAAATATAAACAAATTTATTGATAGATATGATATTAATTATCAAAAAATAAATTAATATGATATTATTAATTTGATAGATATAAATTAAAATATAATTGCAAAAAAATATTCAAAATCCATGTAAATTTTATTACTAAATAATAAGTTTTTTTTAGTTTTTGTTTATTTTTATAAGTTTATATTTTTTTTTGATGAAAAATAAATTATTTAATTTATATTTGTATCACTCATAATTTATTTTGTAAATAATATTTTAATAAATTAATAAAATTTTATTTAAGGTTTACGAGTTTAAAGGTTTAAGTATTTAGGGGTTTTTGTGTTTAGGAGATTAGAGGTTTAAGTGTTTAGGTATTTAGTGGTTTATAAGTTTTATTTAAACAGTGATATAACAAACAAATTATTTTTATTATTTTTTTAGTGTTTGATGGTTATAACCTTTGAAAATATAATAATTTTTAAATTTTTTACAAATGTAAATATAATATTAGTTATAATAATCTTAATAATTATAAGTCATTTAAATTCAATATAAATATTACATTGCTAGATATTATAATAATGATCAAAAAAAATTTAATAAACTATTATTAATAAGATAGATATTATTTAAAATATATTTTTCAAATCTAAAATTATTCAAAATCAAAGTACAAATATATTACTTTAATAAAAGAATTTTTTTAAATGTTTTGCTTTTTTATAACGTTAATATTTTTGTTATTAATAATAAGTTATTTAAATTTAATTTGTATACTCATAATTTATTTTGTACTTTATAATTCTATCATAATAACTAATCAATAATTAAAAATTATTTAAATTAATAATGATACAATAAAATTGAGATTTATTATTATTAATTAGATGAGACCGGATTAATGGTTACGTAATTTACCGTGTTTTTGGTTTAGGAGTTTAGTGATTTTAAGTGTTTTACGGACCTTTAGTTGATTTAAACTTATATCTACATAATACAAAACAAATCTATCTTAATTTTGAATTTTTAAATTTTTGAAGGTTGTACCTTTGAAAATATAATAATTTTTAATTTTTTTTAAATTTGAATATAAAATTTACGTTATATAATATTAATAATTATATATAATGTAAACTAAATATAAATAATTTTATTAATAAATATTTTAATAATGATCAATAAATAAATTAATAAACTAGTATTAATAAGAATGATATAAATTAAAATATAATTTTAGAATCTAAGATGATTCAAAATCAAAATAAGATATATTACTAATAAAAATTTTGTATTTTAAAAATTTTGTGTCATTTTATAAGCATATATTTTTTTTGATGAAAAATAAATTATTTTTATTATATCTGGTCTCACTAATAATTTATTTTGTAATTAATATTT